>WEIU01001708.1:0-54500 GCA_013389925.1 Aegithalos caudatus | reverse complement strand
AAGTGCACGGAACTATAAGAGCAACAGAACAATATGTTCTGTATTGAGCTGGATAAAAGCATATACAAACAACTTCACACCACTGAGGACTTGGCAGTCAAAGGGACCAATGTTTGAAAGCAGTATGTGTAGGACTTAGTCACCAGTTGTGCATCCTTTGTGGTGAATGTGTTATTTACAGCATCTCTAAACAACCACAGAAACTCATTATAGAAGCATAACTTGTCTAGCTGTGCTGTCAGGGACCTTTCTCAAGTGAGGCAAGCCTCCAAATTCTCTCTCTTGTCTCCTCAAGCATTTCCCATTCCCTTTTAAAGGCCACACTGTTCAGTACTTGACTACAACTGGAATAAAAAGTCAAACGTTATAAAAGGCTCAAATAAACCAAGTGGCATTTCCACCTGTAAGCAAATCACAGCTAATGTTCAGCTACCTAAAATTTGTTTCCTCATCTTCTTGCAACCACAAGAAAGGAGAAAGAAATTATAACCAGTGTTTTAGTTATAACCACACACATTTTAATAGTGTTCAGTACAAACCTCCATACAATTTTAAAGCCAAAAAAGTCATTCCCATCACAAACACACCAATCTTTACTTCATGAGGCTATTTCACCTTCTCTTTCCCTCCCCTGCTGCTTCCCACAATACCTACAGCAAGGATGAAACTAAAGTAATGAAAAATGTATTTTGAGCTGCTTTGGACTCCTACAGCTAGCAAAGTTTCTTCAGCAGCCTAGCCTGTGGTTATCCTCAGCTGCACTCCCAAGACCTGCTCGGGCCTCCAAAACTACACACATTTGAACAACTAGTGCTGCCCTGCTAACTGAGATTAAGAGCACAGTAGGACAGCTCCTGCTGCTGTGGAATGCTTCAAATTCCTATAATTGCTGACAAAAATGGTGTGAGATAAATTTCCAAGCATGTACTGCACACTGCACTGAAAGCCATTGTGTCGTGTCCCCCTCAGTCCCCCAACTTATACAATATGATGCTTCCACCTAAAAAACTCAGATGAAAAATGGACATGGACAGTTACACTTCTGTGCTGTAGGGTCAAGGCTCTGGCACCTGCTGCAGTAGGGGTTATTTCAGCCTCAGCTGACAAGGTAAGAGAGGGTGCTCTCTTTTTGTGGAAGTAAAACTGGAAGAAAATCTATACACATCTTGCCCAGAGATAGAGCTGTTCTAACACTGCCATCCTAGGATCAAAGAAGTGTGGTTTGCCTCCTCCAGTATATAACATTGGCCCCCAACAGGCAGAGTAGTTAAACTGGAACCCTTGGTGATGCTTCAAGGTATAGCAGGTCAAGGATATTTTGCTGTTACTTGGTTTGTGGCACCATGTACAGGTGGATTTCTGTACCCCAACATTAATCCAGAATCCAGGCCTTGGCAATACCTGCTCCATGAGAACTAGCTTCATGAAAGTTACATTAAGTGCTGGTAGGAGTTTTGTCTCAGTCATAATATCATAAATTAAATTTATTTGGAACTACTGAAACTATTGCAAAAAAAATTTTTTTTCTCTAGCTTCTTATTCTCCCTCCTTGAAAAGTTAACTACCTGGCACCATTTCAACTTGAGATGATCCCAGATTTTATTCATTCACACACATGCACATATTCATTCTTCATTAATTAGGATGTGGAAAAAGCTAAAAGCATATTGCCACGTAAGCTTTCTACGATTCAACAGTAACATCTGAGATTACTTCCAGTAATATTTTCCATTCTGGCCTATCAGATCATTAAATCATTTAACCCACAAGTGGTTTTGCTTATTATTTCCTCAAAATGAATGACATTAAAAGACTGGAATACTCAGTACCAAACTCAGCTGGGAGATGCAAGCAGTAGAGTTTCTATCCAAGAAAACTTCATTTAAAAATAGCCAGGTCACATTCAGTACATATTTCAGTCAAATCACAACCTGCTTAATAAAGAAACAAACCATAGAAAAACAGCCATATTATCACAAGTATTTACAAAGCCAAAGTACCATCATCTTCACAGGCAGCTATTTCACTAAAATATCCATTCAACTTCTAAACAGCTTCCTTGAGACCCTCAAGGTCCAGGCACCCCCATAATCTTCGTAAGTGCTCAGAAATCCCTGCTAACACTAGTTGTCAAAAAAAACCCCTGAAAAATCATTTTCCCAAATCTTGCAGCACTAACTCAAAAAACATTAACCACGCTTTGTGATTAAAAAAACAAACAAACTGTTATCCTTTTAAGAGACAAGAGAAAAATGTTGACACTCAATGTACTACCTGCAGTTGCCTGTTCTAGTTTTAGCAGTTTCTATGCCAAGAGACATGGGATGTGGCTTCCTGTTTGCCAGGTCTCTGCAATGTCACATTATACAAACCATCATGAGGATGAGTGCAAATGGAAGGCATCTCATGCCATGAAAATATCAACAGCTAAAGGTCCTGAAAAAAGCAGGAAGAGAGAACATTATACATATATGCATATATATAACATATATATTAGCTCTAGTATATATATACACATAATACATCCGTATGTTTGTGTTCCAGGTAATTTCTAAGGGTCCACCCTCCTACACAGCTGAGCTTAAAGCTGTGACCTTTCCCAATTTCATAGCCTGAGACTCAGCTCTTATTTCAGTAATATATTCTTCACTCTGTCTTCATACAAGAGATCAAAGTACAGGGAATCACATAACGCTCATATCCAAACTCAGCTATGATTTCATGGAGACTTAAATCTTCACCTCCATCTCTCTTCTCCCTCCAGTTCCCAATTTTCACTCAAAAACTTAAGCCAAGATGAAGATTTTAATATTCTTGTGAAGATTTACAACATCCTGACCTACCTCTAAAAATTCTAAGGGCCTTTGACATAGTAAGTCAATTGATCACCTTAAGGAAGGCTACAAGAAAATCAGGCAGCAATAACAACCAAGGGCACGTAGACAAAACATGCTGCTCCTCCTGTCAGAAGGCAGCACTGGAAATGGGCAATTTGAGGAACATGATTCCCAGCCCAGTCTCTGGGAGATACTGCAGGAACCTCCTTTGCAGATCTAACAGCTGCCAACAATGCACAGACCATAATCTAAAAATCACTATACTAAGCCTGCTTTCCTAAGCGAGCATGGAGTAAGTTATTCTATTGACACCTTCTCCGGTATGAGAATCCTACAGCCAATTCAAAATATACTCAACAGAAGTCTAAAAACTCAGAAATAACCACTTTCATATTTCATGAACATAAGCATCTGAGATGAGGAAAATATAAATTAATCATTCATCTGCCCTTCTCTCCACTGAATGAGGCTCAGGCAGAAATCATGCTTTTAAGATGCCTTTTGGGAGCAGCTGGCAAGCAAACTTGCATATCCACAGTTTCCACACATAGCACCACCTGTACTGTTTGCTGCCCAGTTCAAAGATCTCTTTGACACTGATCTGCTGTGACTGCCCTGGTTGGACAGAGATAAAGAGAGGAGAGGGAAACAGAACACTAGTGTCAAGGCACTGGGATTCATAAATTCTGCCCATCATGGAATATATTGGAGATCACAGTGCATTTCCATCCACTCATCTAGTTCTGCCTTGTGCAGAAATCCCAAATACACCTAGTCACGACAGTTTCTCAATTGGCTGCACAGAACCCTGAGCCTAATCACTTCAGAAAATGAATCCTACTTCCAGGTTACTTCAGCACATGGTTTGAGCAGCCAAACTGCCAGACTCAAAGCTCAACCTGGCAAACAATCATAGAATTGGTTAGGTTGGAAAAGACTGTTATGATTAAGTCAAACCATTAACCTAACAGTTTCAAGTCCACCACTAAACCATGTCCTTATGTGTCACACCTACATGCATTTCAAGTACCTCCAGGGATGGTGACTCAACAGCTTCCCTGGGCAGCCTGTTCCAAAGCTTGACAACCCTTTCAATTAAGTAATTCTTCCTAATATCTAATCTGAACCTTCTCCGGTACAACTTGAAGCCACCAACTCTTGTGCTGTCACGTGTTACTTGTGAGGAGAGACAAGGTGATGAAGTGATGAGGTTTTTCTCCAGGTTAAATATCTCCAGTTCCTTCAGCCATTCCTCATAAAACGTCTGCTCCAGCTTCACTGTCCCTCTTTGGAGGGGCTCAAGGTCTTTTTAGTTGAAAGGTTTATTCCCAAAGTCAGTCCATTCAAGACAGATGTAAGAAGGAGAAACTGTTTCGATCACCCCAGGGCTGCCAAAGACAGCCAAATGCACAACACAAACAACAGGTTTTCACTCAGTGAGAAAGAGGGAATCTTGTTTTCCCTAAATAATTATTCACTTGTTAAATGAGTGAAAAGATTAAAACAGTGATGATGATGACGACATTATGAAACTGTTACATTATTTCAATTCTGACTCCTGTTCCCATTACAGAAAGAACCCACATGAAGTGATGGCAGTCCTACAGCAGATTCCACATTACTCAAAACCAAAATTTTCATTGAAAACTATAGTATTTGATAGTCCCCTCTTCCACTAAAACTAATTTCTGTATCTCTGAGAAAATCCGCCCATTTCTAAATCCTGTTTCCAGCTCTAAATACTGCAAAAACTCAACAGGTAAGCTTGGTTTCTCTTTCTTGGTTTAATAGAGGAGCAGTAACACACAGCTCCAGCATGGCCGACACTACAGTCTGCAGCTTTAAGGCCTCTGAAGATTAGTTTCCTTTCTCATTCTTATTGAATGTTTTGTTCACTTAACAAAAGAGATAATTTGATTAGTACAACAATGCAAAATGAGCACCCTACATGACATGAATCAAAGAAAATCAATTGCAGAGGAGTATGGTTATATACTAAAAACTAAAGTAGACCAAACTACAAGTGTAACTTGGACTGAGGGCTGGAGTTACAAGGTAGATGCTTTCTTCAGATTTACAGAGATCATGAGTCAGATTTAAGTATTAGCTGGGAATTGTATACATCACTGTGCACTAGTCAGAGCACTAAATTCAGCATCATTCAGGATAGTAGGATAGAGAATATGCATCTTCATTAGTCTCTAAAGCCTTCTGGCCCTAATTTATGTGCACAATTAAATTCTGTGTATATTAATGCATTTACGTTATTCAATAATTTAACTTGGAAAATCTGTAATTAGGCTTAGCAGTCCTCATCAGAGAATTGTTATTTCTGGATAGTTAAAGCAGCACTGTATTATTTGCACATCTGGAATCTAGTCAGTTGTCTCAGTATCTAATGATTAGAAATTTTACTTCCATTTCCAAAGCATAAGCTAAATTCTGCACAATCTGTTATTGTATCTTGACAAAACATAGAATCATTTAGTTTGGATAATACCTCCAAAATCATCGACTCTCACCATTACCCAACATTGCCAAGTCCATCACTAAACCACAGCTCTAAGTGCCACATGGACATGGTTTTTTAACCCTTCCAGAAAGGGCAACTCTTCCACTTCCCTGAGCAGCCTGTTCCAACGGCTGACCATTCTTTCAGTAAGGAATTTGTTTCTAATATCCAATTTAAGTCTGGCACAATTTGAAGCTATTTCCTCTTGTCCTACCACTTGTTACCTGGGAGAAGAGACTGACCCCTATCCCTCTACAATCTCCTTTCAGGAGGTGGTAGAGAGTGGTAGAGTGTCCCTTGAGCCTCCTTTTCTCCAGGCTCAACATTCCCAGCTCCCTCAGCTGCTCCTCATCAGACTTGTGGATCCTTCACCAGCTCCAGTGCCCTTCTCTGGACACCACCTCCACGTCTCTCTTGTAGTGAGGGGCCCCAAACTGAGCACAGCACACACAGTGTGACCTCACCAAAACCAAGAACAGAGAGACCATCACTGCCTGGCGCTGCTGGCCACACTGTTGCTGATACAAGCCAGGATGTCACTGGCCTTCTTGGCCACATGGGCCCACTGCTGGCTCATGTTCAGCTGCTGCCAACTCCCAGGGTCTTTTCCACTGGGCAGCTTTCCAGCCACTCTGCCCCAAGCCTGTAGCACTGCAGGGGGTTGTTGTGATCCCAGGGCAGGACCTGGCACTGGGCCTTCTTGAACTTCACACAGTTGGGTGTCAGCCCATTGAGCAGATCAATGTTCCCACAAAACTTGGTGTTTCCTACAAACTGAGGGTGCAATCAATCCTCTTGTCCAGATCATCAGTATAAGTATTAAACAGGACATGCCCCTGAACACATCAAGAGGCCACATCTGGCCTAAAAGCATGGCATTCAGCTTTCCTGCTCGTGTTGCCTTCCAGTGAATCAACCTGAACTTCAATATGCACAGGTTAGACTCTGGAACTGATAGGGACCGCTGGGTGGTGGGGGCGGGCAGAAGTGTAAAATCTATAAGGTATTTTCCCAAATCATGTCACATATGTATAAAAGATTTATCTGTAAGCCATATAAAAACAAAATTGCCGCCATAATTTCATCCATGTCATGTCAGAAGCCCAGCTGTCAATACACCAAGCAGCAAAACTAAATTAGCCCTTAAAGAGAATGTGCTAAGACAGCAAAGAAAGCATACCAAGTCTCTGCTAAGTATATGTTTAAAAAAAAGATAATATCAAACAAGACCCTACCAGGAAAAGACATAGTAGGCTATTTTACTTCTAATTACTCAGAAAACTATGTTGGTGCAGAACTGTGACTAAAGTAGGGCAATGATCTTTTTTCTTTCAAAAAGTATAGGATTTGGGAGATCCAAGTTGCATGCCAGCTTTGATTAGCCTGGCATTCAAGAATCCCACTGTGGTGTACCTTCCTTTCCAACAGTAATTTAATTCCTATAAGGAATTTGAAAAGCTAATGAATTAACCAGCTGCACAGCACTAATTTCTGCATTCTCAGTGCACAGTTCTAATGCTGCTTCTCTACAAGGACATTTCAGTGGGAGGAGGAGACTGAACAAGAAAGTCAATTTGTCTGCTGCACCTTGGCCTAAGAGAAAATGAAATTAGGTGAAAATCCAATTATATGTTGAACACTATAGTGACAAGAACCAGATTGAAAAAATCCCCCCCCTACAGCCTCTAACATTCTATGGTTTGAACTTTTGAAATAAAATTATTTTGCATTAGTAACAGTTTAGGATTGAAGTTTTTCTTTTCAACACATGGAAACAGCATCAACTCTTGAAATTTAAGCAGTGATAGAAATTTTTGTAACACAGGTTATTACCTTCAATTAATACTAGTACACTGCTTGCGTTTAAAGGAGAATAGAGAAAAGACCATAGCTCTTAAAACACTCCACACATCCACCTGCAGCAGCTTAAAATCATATGAGTAACCAAAAATGAAGACACTAATTCTTTCCCAAGAGATAAGGAGTAAGACCCAGTACAAGACAGAAGTCGAGCAATTACATCACTGAGCAGCAAGATAAGATGAAACCCCAGGAGAGAACAAGACTGAAGAGATGCTCTTAATTATGTAATTGAATAGCTAGCTAAACATGAATATAATTTCTGGCTTGATATTTGCCCAATAAACAAGAAGAAGTAGTAAAGACAAATTGGATGTAATCTCTTCCTCATTTCCTTACACAGAGCGGTCTAGAACACATACAAGATGAGATGGAGAGGGAGCATCACAAAATGTTTATTGAGGTGCCAAGAAAGGAAGTACTGAAGCACTGCAAACATAATAAATGTAAAGTCTGAAACTGCACAGGATTTCAGATGACAGTAACCAGGAGGACACCAGGCTCAGTCTGGCTAAGCTCAGAATGTGAAACAAACACAATTGGTGCTTGTCTGATTAAAAGCATCTCCATCTCAAGCCTGCTTCTTCTGCATTTGATTTCAGAAACTAAGGAATGAAGTAATATGAAGCTTTGATTTATTTGAGCATACCTGTAGCTGTTAACTCTTGATCTACAATTTTTTTTCCATTTTCTGGTGCTAAGATTTAAAAAATCTAAAAGCAGTACACTAATTATTACAATTCAACAGTAAATTCCACTTGTGCTGGGTGATCTGCAGTGCCCCTCAAAGTCAGTATAACTACTGCAAATTCTGAAATTCTGTAAAATAGATTTAATGTCCTGTCTCTGAAAGTGGCAACAACATAGAGGAAAAAAATAGGATACAATTAGTTCAGCAAAATTCTTTGAAAGGTATTAAGCATGTCCAACAACAGAGCTAGTTTATACAAGTGAGCAGCCTACAAACAGCACAGACCTGGCAAAAGCAAAATGGTTTTGCTGCATTAGTTGCATGAATTGGCTCAGTGGAGAGTTCAAACTACATCAGAACCACTGGAAAAGTGAAGCTGGCCATCAGCCAGAACACTGGAAGGAGAAAGTCAAGTGAGATGTCCTGTTTCAGCAAGAGTAAACAAATTCAGCCAGCTTAGTACCCAGCAGCAACAGAAAGCTAACACTAAACAGAGAGAAAGAATCCTAAAAAGGGAAAATTAAATGAGACCAGGTTCAGATTATGTAGCTGAGCAGACAAAATCTGTTTAGCCTATGCTGCGCCTGTAGAGAAATGTAAGTAAGAATATCTGATTTTAATACTAGCAAAACTGAGCTGTTGGTGCTGAATGATTTATAAATTAAGTATTAAATTTGTCCTGCCTTTTGCTTTCTTCTATATGCTAACAACACAAATCTAAACATGCCAATCTCTGGGTACAGTTTATTTCAGAGGAGATGCTTTTTAATATTTTATTTAAAAACAAATCATTGACATGAGATTGACATTTATTAGGACCACTGCCACAATAAAATTTTATCTGGCTTTCACAATGAGGAAAACCATGAAAGAAACTGAGTGAGACACAAAACACTAGGATTTAAATTGCACAGGAGAACATGCAATTTTGTTTTTTAATATGCAAAAGTCCACTTTTATGATTTCACATTTTTTGGTAGATTGATTCATTGTGCAGTTGCTTCTCTTTCTCATCCCATTAAGCTCTATGCTTGACATACTTTCCTTGTACCATAACTAAATTCTGCCGTCCAATATAACCTTCAAGTGTTACAGGGTTCAGCACTGACCTGGTTATCAACACAGCTCTATCACAGTATCTTCCTACAGTTTTCATGACAGGCATAAAAACTCCACATCATTTACAATTTGCTGGTTTCTAAGTAAAAATTCAAGCCACAGTCTTCAGGGTATTGCTCTTGGCAAGCCCAGCAGTCCAGATAAGACTGCACCACATATGAGTCTGCTTTCAGGAACACAAGTTTGAAGTTCATTAGCAAAACCCAAACCACTTAAAAACAGTGGAGTTATCAGTACCTTGAAATCAAAACCTTGGAACAAAAGCATATGAATAAAATCTCTGCATTTTTTGGACTTGCAGTCCAGTACTCTCAGTACTCCTAGGTTCCCTGAACTCCACACAGCTGACAGCAAGAAAAAACCACACCCTTTATACCCCATCACTTCCTCCTCTTTCTCCATGTATCCCCATTCTCTCAGAGCACTCTCCTTTACCTCATCTCTTAACTGGGATACTTCCTTTGATTCCCCACTTCAAAAATGACATCCTGGTTTGGGTGAAGCCAGCTCAGTAAAGCTTTTACCAACAACTGATAACATACCAAGTGTTATTTTAGCCTCCCTAAAGCAAAGCTCCTGTAACTATTAATCTTCACCACCCTTTTCTTTTCTAGCTCTGCTAGAGTCTCTAGCACTGCATCATGAAAATGAGAAAAACATAAGTGATAAAAAATAACACTGATTTTCTTTATGTCCAGTTTGTTGCAATCATCCCAGAAAGGCTTAGAAATCTTTCTCAAGTCAGAAGCGTCATACAGGTTTCTCTAACTCCAGATTAACTTCTGTACATCCTACACTTAATGCTCTGTAAATTGTGAGCATTTTATTTTTTGGGTTCTCATATTCCCCATACTCATTAAGACTGAAATGTAAATATTACACAGGTATTCTTTTTAATTTATATTTATTTATATTTAGTTGGTTTTTTAATTTATTTTTTTTAATATTTAAAGCTGTAACATGTTTTAAAACAGAATGTTAAACCCTTGGGAGCTTAAAGGATCACTTGATCTAATTCTTTTTCCCCCCTGTAAAATGTAATCATGACACAGTATTGCAATGTAACAGCTGTGTTGATGATACAACAGGATGTAATCCCCAAGACTGCAGAAAAACTATGTATTTTTCCTTAATAGCTTCCCACCTCACACTACAATTTAGACAACAAAGGGAGAGAGAAAATTACTTTCTGAAGTCTTAAATCTTCAGATTCACTGTCATCCCCCTTTTCTTCTTTACTCTTCCACCTGAGCAAGAATAGATGTTTAAATCCAAGACAGTCACCACTTAGACTCACTTACCTATTCATCTAGATACTCAGCAATGCAGCACTTCATGCTTTGCAACAGCTTGTCAGCCTTATAGAATAAGAGTATGATTTTTATCTCTTTTTAATGTATTAAAGACTTTAATTATGCTACCCTTAAGCTGATAAAGAGACTCCAGAAGAGTCTTCCAACAGACCAAAATAAAAAACCACCACCCTTGGTTACCATGGTAAAGAATATCCTGGGTATTACATAAATATCAAATATGTCCATAATTCTAATGAATACATCAAATGCAGCTTTCACTTAAGTACTAGGTAACCTGTTTCAAATTAAAGGTTCCTTATGGTGGGAAGACACAGCCATCCAAACAGAATGTACATACAACTTGGTACCAATCTGAAGCCTGCAACAGTTCCTGCTTAGAAAGATCCAATTATTAGTGGTTCATACACAAAGTGAGTGCTACTGTGCTTCCAAAAGACACACTAATCACTGCCTAGAGTGCAAAAGTGTATCCCTTGTAGCTAATCAAGGTAAAACCTGATTGCTCTGCTCCACCTACGTGATTATTTCATGGCTCCACAGTAATACTTTGATATTTGTATAGTCCAAAGGGCTTTGCTTTTAACAGACAGGTTTGATTTACAGATCCCAGCATCACATGGTTACATGTTCAGCAATGTGGCATTCTCCAAGCCCTTTCTATTCTTCTATTCTCCAGAAAAAAAACAAGTCTTAAAAATGGGATTAATAAGATGATAAACATTTTGTTTCTTGATTTTTAGGTAGTTATGCATGTTAAAGAAAGAATAAAGCATTTGGAGAACTATACAATGAGAACCACATTTTATTTCAGAAAATGTTTTAAGTGAAAAAAAGAAAATTTATTCTATACTTGAACTCCACATGCAAAGTTTTTGTTCAAGGCAGGCATCTTTTAGTACATGAAATTTACTTGCATCCCCTTCTCCTTCCATCAACAATGCTTTGCATAACCAGATGTTCTTATACACTGCAGTTTAGAGCTACCCCATATGGAACTGCAACAGTAAATATGCATAACTATGGAAACCAAAGCAAAGGTCAGAAAAAAAAGTCAGCAGTTTAGTAACCTGATACCACAATTTTAAGTTACTCAAGATTAATCTTTCCCAAATGAACCTGATTACAAAATATGTCAAATGCACTTTGCATTCAAATGCCTCTCTCTCTATTCTTAAAAGATAAAAATTACTTACATTTTACTTGGAAAAATGTAATTTGGTTTAAGACTGAGCTTCTCCCTACAAGCTTCCAAGTGCTCTCTACTAGAAAAAAGTACATTAAAAAACGACTGAACGCAATAGGCTTTAAGTGGTACACCTCAAAACCAGTATCTCCAAGAATATTCCCAGATCTTACTGAACTACATCTTCCTTTAAATAATCCAATGTATATATTGTCCATACAGGAAAGACTTCGGTGAATAAATATCACTTGTTTTTTCATTTCAAACCATCCCTCTCTTGGTTACAGACTAAGAAGTGGACAGTAGTGATAGCAGTTCAGTAACACTACAAACAAAAGCTCTTTTACCTTTAAAGTTACATGAAATGTTAAACAGAATATTTACACATCACCACAATCTTTTAGTGAGGAACAAAAGTAAAACACACCTGCAAAAGCATGTAGAGCTATTTGGTTTATTTCCTAAATACACCTAACCTGTCATTTATTCTAAGCTAACAACAGATCTAATTTGCACCTCCAGAAATATGTACAAATTCCCTTTCTTGCTATTGGCAGGAGATAACATGAGGAGAAATAATTTACCACAAAAATACTTCACCCTTAGCATGGCTCATCGTTTCAAAGGCAGGACTGGCAGATACTGTCCAGCTGAAATTGTGAAGGATTATTTATTTTTAGCAAAAGTGTAGCTGTCTCAGCTCTGGTGCACATTACAAAATTAGCAAATAGCTAATTGAGTAAGGCTTCTAATTCTGAAACCTATAAGGGAATTAAACCACTTTACATAAAAATAGAGTATTTTTTAAGAGGTCCTGTCCAATACCAATGACAAACTTTAAACACTGGAGTTCTTGCGACAATAAAGTTGGGGCACAACGGAGAAGTTTAAATATTTAATTTTGACTGAGCTGCAAGTCATTAATTTTTTATGGATGCAAATCTGCAATTCATCTAGAGTTAGACAGTTGCAACCCATTCTGGCTGAAAGAAGGATGAATTTTTCCAACACAGAATAGGATATAACTCCCCTCTTTCCAACAACATCATCTGCTCTTCCATGGAGATCGCAGGCCGTGTCAGACAGAGTCAGAACAGCATCTGGACCTGGATGAAGGTGCATCTGCTGCTCATCATTTTGGTCTTTACTCAAAAACGTGTCTTGATCATGCATCTGGAATATGCAATTACAGCATTAATTTACACAACAGTACTAAGAACAGCGCTTTGAGAATGCCACAGGTAATCAGAAGACATTCTGCACCCAGTCCTTGTCGATGGTGGCAGGATATTATTCATCCAAGTCAAACACTGAGGAAGCAGTGATATTAATACTGAAAAATGAAATATATCTGCATTTCTTTATGCACAACAAGAGAGGTTTTAGCTGCTAGCACATCTACAACTAGAAGCAGTCCACTGAAAGTGGTTAAGGTTCACTAATTCAACCAATGTGCCACAAATGGGAGAATTCTAACCTCTTCCAAGTTCAGCCATTATTAAAGGCAAATCATTCTTTTATTTTCCTTTTTAGTGGTTTTTAAATATTCTGATGAAAGCTTATGTTTAAAATTTAAGTCAGGCTTGCTGCAAAGCACTAACAAGTCTTGACACTATACATCATAAAATTTACTTCTTTTCTGGGAAGCAATGGGAGACCTGATACCTGGTAGTACTTTTTCAACTAAGCTTTGCTCCAAGTTCAAAAGCTCCCTACTTTTGTCAGGACTAAGATTTTCAAGACTAGGTCAGACTGGTCATCCAGTTAGTAGTGAAAAACCTGGACTGATGACATAAGGTATGCTGTTATGCAGTTTTTAAATTCATCTTAGGTCTTTTTATAAAGAAAACGACCTTGAGATTGCAACGCTGTACATGAGAGTCTATCAAAGGTGCAGAAGAAACAGCAAATGCAGCTCTGATAAGTGAATTCCAACTAAACAGAAAGGAAGAAGTGAAACTACAAAAGCAAGATGACTGTGATAACTTATAGAACTTAATCTTTTAAATATTTAAGGTTACTTACAAAAAAAACTTAGAAACATTTTCAAGGCAGGAAGCTCCCAAATAAATAATAAATGTTTATATTCATGAAAATTTATTGCATGCCCACACTAAATATATATTTATACATCTGTACAGAGACAGAAATATCTGGACAAATAAAAACTGAGCCATCAGTATAAGTAAAACATACAATTTTCTAAGTAACTTTTTTAGTCAGAATGACCTTTTATGCTTGGAGATTCTATTTTACAAATATCTTGATTGGGGGCAAGTAATTAGATACTTGCTAGTAGCATTTCAGATTTATTGCTGAATTAGAAGCTACCACAGGACATATGAAGCATGCTGCTGAGATAGAGGTGACCTGATTTCTTTTCTAATGTATATGGGCCTACCACCCACTAGAAACAGAAAAAATAGGACAGCTTTTTAAAGTTCAGCTGGACAAGAACTTTCTGCCTTGAAATCATAACTCTGAAAGCTGAAATTATTTTGTTCATAAAAGTTTGGGTTTTTTTAAAACTCTTTATATCATCATTTAAAAAATAGGTTGCATCACAAGTGAAAAGCAATTTGAAATATCCACCATGACTTTGAAAAAACCTTAATCCCTGAAGAGGAGCAAGATATCCCTAGTTAGTAAAAACCAGCAAAGCTTCAAAAAATTTAAGATTCAATAAGAATAAAAATATGATATGAAGTTAGCCATGCTAATGAGAATAATGAATAAAAGATGATGCAGCAATATTTTCACCAAAATACTAGACAGTTTCTCACTAGGAGACCCTCATGGTTTTTGAGGTGTGATTTGATGGTCAGCAGTCCTGGCTAACCAGTGAGGCCATGGGTGACTGGAGGTTAGCAAATGTGATATGTGTCTACAAGAAGGGCCAGATTTATTTCAACTCAAACTCCTCTAAGATTATGCTGCACATTGTGGTATAAAACCAGATTTGCTCGCAGTAAATGTTAAAAAAAAAAAAAAAAAATAGGCCACAAGCATTGAGAAGCTATATATGCAGTAATCTTCTTTCCTTCAAGACTTAAGATTGCTATTTTCTGTTTGGTTTTTTTTCCGCATATGTAAAATGTATTCCCAAGCATTTCGCTCCCAATGCAAATGACCTGACAAAGACATCCACAATGCTGCTGAGTTGCTACAAAAGCCATCCTGCCTCCTCTGCAGCCCCAGCTCTCACCACAGACATGACAGACTTTTTAGAACTCGGTGCTTATTATCTCTTCCTTCCTCACTACTAGGATGGTCTGAATTGAAAAGCACAGTGGAAACAATGCTTGACTGAATCACCTTGTCACTGAGGCCTCTCTATCCACACGGATGACAAGGTGATCAGGCATAGTCAGCATGTATTCACTGAAGGTAAATCATGCTTTACCAACCTGATTTCCTCTCTACAATCAGCTACCTGGATAGATGAGGGGAGAGTGGACATTGTTACCTCGACTTCAGCAAGGCTTTCAGCCCTGTCTCTCACAATATGGTCATAGGCAAGGTCAGGAATTGAGGACTGAGGGAGCAGGCAGTGAGGCAGACGGAGAGCTGGCTGAATGGCACACCCCAGAGGGTCGGGATCAAGGCACAGAGTCTAGCTGGAGGCCTGTCACTGCTGGAAAGCAGCTCTGCAGAGAGGTGCCTGTGGGTTGTGGTGGCTGCCCCTGAGCCAGCAGTGTCTCCCTTGGGGCCAAGAAGGCCAGTGGTATCCTGGGAGGCATTAGGAAAAACGCTGCCAGCAGGTTGAGAGAGGGGATCCTGCCCCTCTGCTCAGCTCTGGTGAGAAACAGTCTGGGGTGCAGTGTCCAGTTCTGCACTCCTCAGGACAAGAGAGACACAGAGCTCCTGGAGCAGGTCCAGCAGAGGGTGACAAAGATGATGGGACTGGACCATCTCTTTTAGGAGGAAAGACAGAGTTGGGCCCATTCAGCCTTGAGAAGAGATGACAGAGGGACATCCTCAATGCCTCTCAGTATCTGACGGAAGGGTGTCAAGACAATGGACCAGGCTCTGCTCCATAGTGCCGAGCAATATGCCAAGAGGCAATGTGAGAAACTGATGCACAGGAAGTTCCACCCAAACATGAGGAAGAACTTCTTTATTTTGCAAGTGACCAGAAACTGTAACAGATTGTCCAGAGAGAAATGTGGACTCTCCATTGCTGGAGATAGCCAAGAACCATCTGGACACAATCCTGTGCCATGTGCTCTAGGACCACCCTGCTTGAGCAGATGATCCACTGTTAGTCATCGTGACCCATTCCATGATCCCATAACAACATTAGAGAATGAAGCAAACAATACTCAAAGGGTCCAATTCACCTCTGGACTAGTAAAGTTATTGTTCTTCTATATTGCACTTATACAAACACCATATGAAAAGCACCCGTACAGAAATACACTGATGAATCAGTAGTGTCTTAGTGTTAATACCATGGCAGACAGATTGCATCACTTGTTAGTAAGTAGCTGCTTTTCTGTCAGTAGGTCAACTCTACTTTGTCCATGCACAGACTATCTAAGCTCCTGTGCTAGGAGACTTCAGTTAGGAGGAAAGAGGGAATAAAGCCTGCACAAACCTTGTTCTGGATACCACAGGCCCAGCAGGACATGTGAGCTCAGCAGCAGGACTATGAAAAGCAAAGTTCTGGTTTTGGAACCAGCAGCAGAACAGCTTTGCAAAGCTAGCAAACCCTTTCAAACATCCAAGACTGCTTTGCACAGAGCCATCTTGGATATTAATCAAAATGTCAAGCAATTTTTAAACACAGCTATTGCCAAATTCCTCTCACAGAAGGGAAAAGATAAAAGTAAAAACCATAACAGGAAGACAGTGGTCAAAGTGACTAGCAAGAAATGCTCTCTCTCTCCAAGGTTTTGCACACCTTGGACAGTCAGGAGAGACATCCCATGCTATTTTTTGGCACCCCTCTGTAACCCAATTTCTCAACAAAATGTCAATCTTGGAAAAAGTGAATCTCCAGAAGGAACTCAAAATGACTTATAAACGGCCTCTAAAAATATTTCCTTAAATGAAGGACATAGCCACCTCCATGAAGAGCTCAATAATTAACACCTGTAGTTGAAAACTAGAAAATTATAAGGAACAAGAACTTAAATGAGATCTTCCACTGTTAATGCAAAGCTCTAGAAAGTGGTTTGTAAGATAATTAAAACTGTGAACTCCACCCTGCAGCAAGAGATAAATAATGGAGAGGTTCTCTCCACTGCATTTAAAAACCAAGAAAGCATTATGTAAATCATCAATCTAAGCTCTAATTGTTTGTACACAAAAACACAAGTATTAAAATCTGTATTCTCTTCCTTCTTTGCAGACTCAAGAGAACCTCTCTCAATCCAATTACTAATGGAATAACAATCACATTAATAAAAAGCCTTTTTGAATAACCAATCTACAGAACCCATTTTCTGCCTAATTAAATGGGTAAAGCATTTGTGGGGGCAATTTTTCTTCCCCTGCTAATACATCAAGTGTCTTCTTTCAGTGCCATTATTATTTATTCAATATTTTCAGCCAAGCAGATACTTTGGGAAGATGTGACTATTGATTA
The DNA here is from genome assembly GCA_013389925.1 of Aegithalos caudatus. Lineage (NCBI taxonomy): Eukaryota > Metazoa > Chordata > Aves > Passeriformes > Aegithalidae > Aegithalos > Aegithalos caudatus. The sequence continues at coordinate 37,392 of WEIU01001708.1, read as the reverse complement.
AAGCAATAGATATAAATCAGGGGTTACATGCAGAGGTTTGTAAAAGGCATCTCTGTAAAGCCATTTTGGGGAATCAAAAGGCCTAAAAGAAGTAGTGACTGAGGCATGCTGCTACAGAAACTTAGCCACAGTTTCTTCTCCCAAGATTATTACTTCATTTGAATCTCTCTTATGCTTCCCAGATGTAAAACAAGCTAAAACACAAGAAGACAAAAAGGGATACTTGATTTCTTGAGGGATACTGAATGTTTCCCTCACCTAAGCCAAGATGTTCGCCAGTGTCAAATATTACACAAAGGCCCTCAGCTCCACCTCACTGGGAAGAGTGGTTTAGCTCACGTTTCATGGAGCAGACCTACATCACATGTCTAATTTTTAAAGTGCTATTGGTCTACATCAATTCTTCTTCCCTCTCAGGTCTTCCACACAATCTCTGTTGGCTAACTAAGGGTCAACATTAATGCCCACACATCTTCAACACTGCACTGCTCAGAAGAATTTTCTGTGCAAGCAGAGCAAACTAGTCACATGAAGTGAAATGCAACCTACTATTCAAAACAGCATTGCCTGAAGAGCAAAGTCAGATGGAGTTGCATAGCCTTCACCTCAAGATATTTAAAACATTAAAATAAACTTTATCGTGCAAAGAAACAAATTTTACTCAAATGCTGAATCTCTCACCAGATTCAAAGTTTAAGTCAAGGATCTTTAGCTAGATTAAACTGTGGTATGAGCAATCTCCAGCAACTAGAAAAGTACAAAGCAAGGCCTGAAAAACTCAAGAGTCCTAGCACTGAAGTCTCCAGACACTCTGAAGAGCTAAGAAATGTTAGTTGTGCTAAGTCTCCAGCATGGATAAGGATGTCTCGTCATTTCTCATTTACTATAATGCTTGAGTATTTCAGGAGCAATACAGTTACAAACATACAGACTTTTCTAAAGACAACATTATTTGGGAAAACTTCCCATTTTATAAAACACCATTTTCATAAAACTAATTCATTTAGTACCTGAAATTTAATTTTTGCCACTAGCTCCATAATCAAGAGAAGTGAGCCAGCATTGTTTAAAATATACTAAACTGATGGGAAAGGGAGCTAAACCAACCCCACCCTCCCTTCCAGGTTCCCCTGAGATAAGGTTGTGCCAAAATCCTATCAGATGTACTTTGATCATTCTTATTTCTTCAGTGTTTGAGGCAGTATGAACTCGGGCACATCTGCATTTCTTTATTGTCAGAATAACGACAGGATAATGGTGCTGGCACTAGGCCAGCCACTTTTTTGAAACATTGTTGGCAGAGACCATATTTGCAGTACAGAGAGTAAATGGTCTTGCCTGACAGTTATAGAACAAGTCAAGGAAATATCGTAAAACAAACTTATCCCTAAGTTTCCTGTATTTGTAAATAACTCCTTATTAGTTAAAGTCTTTGTTATTAAGTAGTCCACATAACTGTTTTAAGACTTTTCTGGAAAGTGTGGTCTCTTGTATACAGAGCTAGCAGTCCTGTGAAAAGAGAAAATGGGTCTCAATTTCCAACACTTAAAAACCAAAGCTGTACCTGCAGAAACGCTTGAACTCCCCAAACATTTTTGTACTGACTTAATACCAATGTATTTTTGAGCTGTGTGAGAAAAAAGTTGAAAAAAATTTCAGTCACATACAGAGCATGTCCTTGCAATGCACTGACAGCCCATAAATACATTAAGTAAACTACAACGTAGAAGTCATTCTCTCTTCCCTCACCATTTCAAGGAAGCACTTCTGCACTTCAAGTTTGCTTAGTTTTCCCTCTGAAATAAGTGTATACTGAAGAGGAAATGGCAAATCAGTTAAGCTCAAATCAATACTTATTTGGAAGGCCACAGCACTCTAAAATAGGAAAGCGACTGTGCCAAGGCTATTTGTGAAATTAAGAAAGTGACAGCCAGGCAAAGCCGATGCTTTTAGCACCACATGGCCTTCAGACTTCCTGTATATGAAAGTATTTCTTATTCATATAAAGGCTTTTAGCAAGATATGGAGATACCCAACCTAAATAAGCTTGAGAGATACTCACCTCCAGGTGCTCGTATCTCTAACAGGTTTCTGCTACATCCAATACCCCAGTGCTCAAATAAGGCTGTCATGGAAAAGTCTCCAAGTCTTACCTTATTGCAGCTCAGGCAAAATACAAAATTCAACAGTAAGTGGTTTGTTTTTTAAAATTAGATATTCAGAAGAAATATTTTAGCATCTTCTGGGTTCAGATGACATTGCGAATATTACTTTGTTTAAGAAATGAAGTTGTCAAGACATCTGATCTAATGCAAGTGTACTTAATGAAATGGTGTTTACTTGGCTTATGTTTACCTATACAGTCATACCAAAACTACCTGTTTGTTATAAATTGCCTCAATATACTTCAGCTGAAGTAGTTTCAGAAGCCATAGGAGCTCTCTCCATCTCTTGAAATAAACAAGGTTAAAGATTTCCTGAAATAAATAGGCTTACCAAGTTGTAACAAAAATCCCCATGAACTCTCCACAGTCACCACACACTGAGACCTGCAGACATAAGAACTGGCTGGAATAAAAACCCAACAGGATTCATGGAGAGAAGAAAAAAACCCACCAGTGAACAACAAGAACTAGCATAGAGGATCAAGTGCCATTCAGTCAGAAGTGTCAATACCATTGAACACGCTTCAGTCTGTGCCTCTCCATCTGGAAAGGTGCAAAAAGCACATACATTTTGTGGAAGTTTCTGCAGTTCAGGCAGCACAAGAGTAGTACCTAGGAACTACTCCTGAAACAAATGTAATCACTATTACCTATCTTGCTAATTTGAACAGAGGGAAAAAAACAAGCTGCACTCAGCTTCATCACTGTAAAACAGCGTCTTCATCACTGTGTCACGAACCATGCAAAAATATAGACTACGGAAATCTCTGGTCTCAGAGCACATAAGTGACCCTTAATATAAAGGGGATAGACTGGACAAGGCCAACTTCCACAACACAGAAATTATATCTAGCTGTGACTTTCAACTGCCCTTGAGCCTGGAACCTGCTTGGCCTGGGTCTGCCAAAACACGTCTTGAGCACCTTTGACAAGCACTTCTGTGGGGAAGAACAGACACGCGCCTGATACAGGTACTGCAGTCATAGTTCAGAGAAACAAAATCCCTTTCTTCAAGGGTGGATAAAGGCTTTCCTCAGATTTACCCTTCAACCTGATAATAAACCACTTATGTGCTCGAGAGTTCAGGCACTCAGCTCTTCTACTAACTAAGCTTAGGAACTTCATTAGGTTCCAAAATGTTCTGCTTAGTTTTGAATGCAGCTTTACATTGATTTTGAAGAAGACAAGGCTGCTTATTCAGCATCTAGAGCTGGGTTTGATTCAAGACCTCTAAAGAATTACTGGTGAACTGGCAGTACCAGGGACAGATACAGTCCTCCCCTGAGCTGCCACCATCATTTTCAAACACAATAATGTTTACTTTCAAAAGCTCTCAAGAATTTTATCAAGATGAAGAGCCTGAAGATTTAGGACTAGTTGGAGCCATACTTGTGGCAGTACTGGCAGGTATTTCTAGTTCATTTCACCCTCCCATGTAACACCTATGCATTCCAATACAAGAAGCTTCCCGGTGCAATGACTTTTGCTGGTGCACATCCTCAGATCACTGCTTAGGACAGGCAAGAGGGAGACAGCACATAAGACAGTGACAGAAAAACATTAAGATGTCCCACCATAACTGAAGCATACTGGTGGTCTCAGCTCAGATAATAGAGCTCTACTGACTGCTAGCCATAACCTTCTTATTGTCTTTTCAATTAGCATTTGCAGTTGAAAACCGAAATAACAAATCCATGGAGAATGAGGAGGCCTGACACTATTGCTCTGTCCCACCCACCACACGAGGTGAAGTTCTAGTCAGAAATGTCTTGCGTGGGGGCATTTTCTAACCCCACTATACTTCAGCTAACTAGGAAGCATACTCATTATTAATAAGAATGCTTACTGTGAAGAATTTACAGAAAAGCCAAAGATAAATGCATGTTATTGTACATTTAAAAACATGCTAGTTGCTTTAAATTTATACTTCGTTGTTCTATGAGGCAAGTGCAAGCTTCCATTTAAACAATGCACTTCCAAGAAAGATCACAAAGGGTGAAATGCAGTTCTTCCCTCAGAAAACTTTTACCGTACAGAGCTTTTGATGTATTTCCCTACTCAAAAAAATACTTCAGAGTGGGGCTCTCAGGATGAAGAGGGAAACAGCCTACCAAAGCATTTATTCATGTAACTGTGACAAACATGAACTCAACATCGACAAAGTGATATTGAATTGTTGGGAGGCACAGAAAACTGTAGGTCTTCAATCCCTCAGCATTTCTACGGTGAGAATGTTACGTTCAATATAGTTCTTAGAGACAAAATCATGGGACATCCAGGAAATGGACAGTTGAAAGAGACCTCTGAAGAAGAAACTATAAGTTATCAAAGTTACCCTACTATGTGCAAGTGAAAACCCAAATAGTAAGAATGCCTTTAATAACAAAAGCCATGGCATATGCCTGATATTTATTTAAATTAATTAATTATTGGAGAATCTTTCTTGGAAAAGGGTAGGATGTTTATTTTTAGTGAGGAGCAAGATGGCTGAAGAAAACATAGTTTAGGAATAATTTTTAAATAGTCTTTAAGTTTACAAAATTATAAAATTAATTGTTGACCCCCATGCAACATATTGCTGATAGGAACTTCACCTCATGTAATAGGTGGGAGAGAGCAGTAGTGTCAGGGGCCCTTATTCTACATAGATTTGTTATTTAGGTTTTCAACTACAAATGCCAATTGAAAAGACTGTGGCTAGCAGTCAGAAGAGCTCTATTAACTGAGCTGAGACCACCAGCATGTTTCAGGTAGGGTGGGATATTTACAAATTGCTTATTCAAGCCTTAGTCATGCAACAGCAGGATTCTTCCTCCCCACCATCTGAGTTACCACAAACCATGAATTTGTGATAGAGTTACGAAAATAAAATGGGTCTTTTTTATTAATTGAGATATTTTAGTTTTGGAAAAGCCAACTTGGGCCAATTTACAGAAGCAATGGTATAGTTAATATAAACACACGTCAAAAGGAACAAAACCGTGATTTTTGTTTAGTTGAAGTTTCTGGCAGAGTTTGAGATGACAAATTTAGAGAGCCACAAGAACGTAAAAGGCACTACTGGGAATTGTAGCTGAACAGAGAGCACTAAGAATCCCTTGTCTTCCTCTGAAATACTAATGTTATATCAAGCAATATCTCAATTAACCTCTCCAGCAATAGTCAGACAAGGAGGAAGTTACAGCTTCACAGCACTGCCTGCTACAGAAAACCAAAAGACAATTTACCTTACCTTTTCCTATGTGTTAGGGTATGTGCATTAGTCCCCCTGTAACTATAACAATTTAACATGAGAATCAGGCTCTCTCTGACAGATGAGTTTAGTAAGTCTTCATACATAATATGGGCCATTTTAATAGTCTCCATTGACAGAATGGATCCTCAGTCACAAAGTAGTTTCTACAGAAATCAAGTTTCCGTATATCAAGGTTTGATTTCGGGTTCATGACTGTTTTATTTTCCCATGTTGTTAATCAGAAGACATTTTAACAGATAATTTTTAGAGGCAGGTTACACCCTGATGCAGGACACATACTCAACAGGCATACACAGAGCCAAAACTGTTCCAAACTCTCACCAGGAATGATGAAATACATTGCTTCAGGCACAGAGGAATGACTTACCAGTTAGCTTACGACATCCTTCCTATAACATGCTCTTTACTGTGCTCTAGTAATGCTAAATATAGTTTGCATTTATTCAAACTACACACAGTAAATGACTAGAAGTCACTGCAGCTCAGGTTTTAAAATATTTCTGGGGTGCCAGAGAAACCTATTAAGAGGAAAAACAGGGAAAGAAGGGGGGCACATAGGTGACAACCTCCCCCCACCGCGCTTTTACACATTAGAGCAGGTCACAAAGCGCTGTAGTCCTTTTCTCCTTCTTGAACTTCCATGACAAGGCAAAGGAAGGAAGGAAAAATCCCTACCAACATGACAGTTCTCTGTTTTCTTTACATCATAAAACCAAGCAAGTAAGTATTAATACAGACAGCTCACTTCTCATTATCTTCCAAAGAGCTGAAGTCAAAATAATGCCTCTCACTCTGAACAAACAAGGACTTATACATGCTCCCTTGCCCAGTTCCAACCAAACCAGAAACTTTAGTTTATAATGCATACCTCACAGGAAAATAAAAATGACACACAAAAACTTAAGGATTGCCATCCATCTCAACACTTTAGGAAGTTCTGAACTGAAACACTCCTTTGCCTTATGAGATAACTCTCTGTAAAGCTATCAATACAACCACTACCACCACTCCCTCTCAGCACTCTTAAAGAACAGATTATATATTTGAAACTACCAGACCTGGTTTTACTTTGCCTGCTTTGGTACTCTCAGATCTCAAGTTGGCAATCTTATCCATACTGGAATCACATATTAATTAGAATACTCCTCTTTTAAAAAGGAACATCATTTCACATGGCACAACCTTAGATGAGGCCAAATATAGTAATTTCAAACTTTAAAAAAATGGAAGGGCATAAAAAGAAGAGATGAGTTCTCTTCCTAGGTAGGAAAGCTATGACTTCTTCAGCTTTCTTTGCTTTGAGACAACAAACATGAACAGAATGACAATAGTTCAATTTAACTGACAGCAAAATGCACCTTTGTAATCACAGAATAGTTGGATGTTGGGAGAGACCTATGAAGGTCATCTCATACAACCTCCCTCCCCCTCAAGCAGGCTGCCCAGGACCATGTTCAGGCTTTTGAGTACCTCTGAGGATGGAGACTCCACAACCATCCCAGGCAATCTGTGACAGCGCTTGATCACCATCAGATACAGAAAGCATCTCCTGGTGTTCAGGGAAACCTCCTGTGCTTCAGTTTATACCCACTGCCAGTACCTGGGCACCACTGAACCGTGTCCATCTCCTTTGCACCCTCACTCCGGGTATTTACATACACCGATGAGATTCCCCCCTGCAAGACCTCTTGTCTCCAGGCTGAACAGCCCCCAGCACTCTCAGACTGGGGAGATGCTCTAATCCCTCCATAAGCTTAGCAGCCCTTTGGTGAACTCTTTCCAGTGTGCCTGTATCTGTCTTGTACTGGGAAGCCCAGAACTGGACCCAGTATTCCAGTGTGGGCTCCCCGAGCAGAAGGAAGGGATCCCTCCTTTGGCCCATTGACAACACCCCAAATGGAGACAAGGAAACTGACAGCAGCCTTTGATCTCAAAGGCCGGCACCATCCTCTTCTATGCCTGCACAGTTAAAAAAATAGTTCACAAAATAGTGAACAAGCATCTGTGGGTGTAATTTTCTTTAAATACTAGGTTTCCTTGAAAAGAGGAAAATTCTACCAGGACAGCACTATAACATGCATCTTTCACATGCCTATACAAAATACAATGCCAGTGTTCAAGGCTACAGAAGAAAGGGGAAGATGCAGCTGGCAATTTTTTCAATTAAAGAATTCATGCCATATATAGCAGAGTAATACTCAAATGAAAGTAATTTACAACAGATGACCACAAAATTACCTTTGAACAGTCACCCTGGTTTTCATCTAAAAAAAATCAAGAATAAATAGAGTGTTTACTCCTAAAGTAATCTTTTCCTATTAAGAAAAAAAGAGAACAGAAAACACCTTTGACAAATTCTCAGACTCAAATTTTCCATTAATCTCAAAATGTTAGTGTTTAGCAAATCCTTGGACATGCAAGAATAAATGAGAGCTTTCACTTTCTAGCTAACGTTTTAAACAAACAGAAGTGGCAAAAGATGTCTCATATCCTGTGTGTTCCACCCGTACACGTACTCTGTTTCACTGTAGGTTACTGTGATGCTTTTATCCCCACATCTTTTATTACTTGTTTGTTCATTTTAATTTTATAAATGGACTGTTGTGCTGCAACTAATTCCCTCAAGGCCAGCCACAAAGCTAAGGACATTTTCCTTGTTCCACCCCATGTCTCTATTTCAATGGACCACTCTTGCTTATGAGCAGTACTATGTGAGGGAAAGCCTCCACAACTTTGGTGTTCGAAACTTGTCAATTATTGTGAATTACTAAGTGCTATTTAGCCAAGCCATACACATGGCATTAAGTAATTTTATTTAAAAAACAAATCCCTGAAATTTTTACCCTGGAATTAAGTAAATGGAAAATTCTTTCACAGGAGTAAAAAAAAAAGGAACAAAAGCCTGGTTCAAAAGCAACCTGGTGCTCTGACAGCTGACGCTGTAAACAAGCCTGCCATTAAAAGGGACTCTTACAGCTGCCAAGTCGTGAACAATGGAGAAACATTTATTAAAGTACTTCCTATAATTGGATGCACTTTTCTTTACCATGGTGTCATGCTTCTCCATTCCCATCAGAAGGAGAAATTGGACAGAAACAGGACAATATAGTGTCAAGAGTCTTGTCTGATATGCCTTATCATCCAACGTGTAAAATAGGCACAAGAAAACTGCCTTTGTGTTGATAATTTGCCCCAAACTGACATATTTAATACTCTACACAATCACCTGTTATGTAACATGTCGTTCAGTCAAATCTTCCAAAGCAACATAATGTCTTGTTCCAAAGTACTAAATAATTTGCTTTTTGCGTACATCTCCTGTCACATTCAGTAAATCTACTTAAGGTTTCTCTCCATGCAACAGGAAATTGCCTTAACTCACGCATTCCATTAAAGCAGACAGCCAGTGCTTGGCTTTCAATTGCGCCTTTGTAAAGTCCATGGAATGCTAAAATGAAAACTCTACTGTATCAACATGCACTCTACAGGCTAAAGGACGTCAGATTTAAGCAGGTGACTCATGATAAACTGATATAATATCTAGTCTGCTATGTAAAGAAAAATGCAGTTTAAAGACTGCTATTAGCAATTTTATATTTTTATAGATATATAATACACACATGTATGTATGTAGGCAGGTGTTGAAGTACTTAGGGTCTACACAAGCCCTGTTATGCTACATCCATTACTGTTTATTTTTACTGCTCAGGAATCCTGAGGAACCCAGAAAGAAATTTTCAAATAGCAAATGGAAGCAAAACTTCAAAAAGGCTTCCCCCATACACAAACATAATTGTATATATACAATAAATTCTTGCATTTAATATAACCATACCTCAATTTCACTATGGAATCAAAACCCTTATTCTCTTCCTAGAGCACAAGCAAGACAACCTCTTGGTTTATACTGTCCTACCATACCCCAACTGCCCTTTAGCTCAAACTCACAAGTCTGGATATGCAGTTCAAACTGCTCTTAGTAACTTTCTGGTCTTAGCTTTTTACAGTTTAGAGTCCTGCATTTTTGGACATAACTCTTACATAATATTTTAAATATATTTCACAAAATACCAATGAAAAGTTTTATTGCTCTTTCATGCTGGTAAGATTTTCTTTTCAGTCAGATTTGAAAACCACAGATTCTTTGGCCCAGCATTTCAATGTATTATGCAAATCAGTTTTTTTCCTGTGAACACAGCTTGTTTAGTACTTAAAATTTACGTAACTCAAGTAACATCACTTGCCAAGACCTGAGGTCTGCAGACAGGTTGTACCCAGAACCTCAACACAGCCTGCCAGATCAGCAGCACACGTGTCCCTTCTGAAGCTTCATTAACAGTAGCATAATGTATTGAACACAGCAACATGAACAACCATTCTCCAAAATTCAGAATATTCTGTTTGTTTAATAAGTCTCTTAAACTTAGGAAATTTAAGACATAGTGACTCATTAAGGGACTTAAGTGAAACCATAGGGAACACATGAGGAGGCCAATAGCAGTTCTTGGGATCCAGCTTAAATGTAAAGACAATTCTTGAACATTGGATGTAAATGACATGGCTCACAAAGTAGTTTACAAGCGAATGTCAATTTAAAAAGAGAGTCATATACTTCAAATATGCCTATGTATGCTTCCTAATTTCAAAAGCTTATGATAGACCTGCAAGCAAAATCACTCCATTCCCTCTCTGTACGTACAACCATTGGTATTTTCTTAATGTTGCTTTTAGCCAGACACAGTCCCCTTCCTCTTTTATTCCAAGAGCTGGAAAGCACATTTCCAGACACTACAGTATTTCACAGAAGCAATGTTTTGCAATTGCTTATGCTACCCATCGTTCAAATACACTGATTTATTCAAGAAATCTTAGCCGGTGTCTTCTGTTCTTCCAAATACACATGTATATTAACATCAAAATATTTTGATTGAAACATTACCTATTTTCAGTCATGACTCAGTTACAAGATCTCACTAAGTATTGTGTTATTTGCATAACAATGTGAAGACAGTCCACACCAGCTATACAGAATTATATAAACAATGGCTAAATTCAAGTCAAAGTAGTTTGTCCTTGCCAACAGCCCCAACTCCCCGACTGCTTCAGGTTCATTGACTCAGGATAACTCAGGAAGCCACAAGGCCTGGAAACATGCAGTACTAAAGACACGGGATCAATCTGTTGACTCCGCGCCCCATCAGAAAACAGCTGCATTACAAGAGGGTATAATCTAACCAACATTTTGCCTGATGCAAAGTACCAACTGTCATAGCTGAGCCTTTGATACCAGCAAGGCAGCCATCAGGCTCACCAGCAGGCAACAGTTTGCAATCCCCACATCACCCCCAGCTCTAACCTCTGCTAAACAAAACAAAACATACACTTGAATCTTTCAGAATTCACATATTACAAATCTGTGACACACTCAAGTCTATTTGCTCCACTAATCGACAAGGAAACTCTCAGTAAGACTCTTTCCAAATGCTATCTTTTGTTTTAACTCCCTAGAGGATGCAGAAATTGGTATTCTCGACTGCACAAGGACACAACACGGCATGTTTCAATCTCTAGCAGCTGCCACCACACACTTAGCTAACAGATTCATGAAACTCTGCACACAGAAAGAAACAGTTGGGCAACCATCCCAGCCAACAGATTTTTAAGCCTTCAACAGTCGAGGAAGCCTTATACTGGGGCAACTCAATTCCTCCAGAACTTGGTGGTTTATAACCCAGCTTCTGGGAGGGCCAGCTTTCTCTAGGCAGCTGAAGTTACACGTGGCCTTCGGAGTAAGAAGCCACAGCAGCACACCCCATATGTGCTCCCTTGCACCACTAAAGGGTAGGGAGAGGAGACATCGCCTATCCGGGACCTTGGTAAAGTCAGGACAACTGTCACTTGTGATCAAAAGAAAAAATCCATTTAGAAAGCACATACACAGGAGCACAAACATTAGAACTACTGCTGTTCGACATGTTCTCAGCATCGTGGCAAGATGTGTACTTTAAACAACTGGATAACCTGGAATGTATGCAGAGCTCTTCAATTACATTCCATAAACTGGCAAGCAACCTAATTAAAGAGATTTCCATCAACACATTTTTGTTCCCAATTCTGCAGTCACTATTTATGCAAATAATCTTATCAGCTGCTCTAAGAGAAGTCACTGTGAGACAGAAGCAAGTGTTATGCTACTTAAACACAGGTCTCACTTACGTATCTCCCATATTAAGAATAGAAAATGACATAAACAGGGAATCCATACTACTAAACACAGCTGGGAAATCGTAAATTCTCCTTGCTCAGGGGTTACAAAAGAAAATAGCACACTGTAATTATTATACAGTATACACTATATATTACATAGTAAAAATTAAGAACCCTGTCATCAACAGGGTGATTTGGAAAGCAAGTGGAATGGCACCTTTGCAGAAGCTAAATGAGAAAAGCTACTCTGAGTTAACACTTTAGACAACACTGAAGTTTCATCTTACTGTCCACTTAGCAACAATCATAGCCCTAATAAGCCTCATATTTATCAGAGCAGTGAGCTCATTCCCAGCTGAGATAACAAAAAGGTTCATCGACACCAAAGAAAAATTAACCCTAATATTTAAATTCTAATATAGTAGGATTCATTATGCACCCAGGGATACTCAAAGAGATTCTAGCATGATACCTTTCTGATCTACGTACTTTCATCAAGAAACACAGGAACATGTAGATGGTGCATGGCACCCTGCTGGGCTGTTGTCTTAAAGAACATCAACCAACCTGGAACCAAATGGAATATTCTCAGTATCCTAAATGGAAATTTCTCTATTATCCTAGATGCAGACAGCTAAAATTACTACTTTCAAAAAGGACTGTCCATTAGGATGGACATGTCTGACAAGCTTTTATGAACATTACATAATACCTCTGCAGTAAGTGAGGCAACATAGAAGGGATAAGGAACCAACAATAAGGAACCAACTTCTTAAGATTTCCAAAATGTAGGGAAATAAATATAGCTAACAAGTGTACAGTCACATTACAGTTTCTGATGGGTGGTGTTTGCCCAAGTCTCATTTCTCCTAAAAACCAGTTGCTGTTTGCTACCCTTGAGAATTATAGGATTTGGTTTCACCTCAGCAGAGGAAGATCAATACAATTATGTTGTTTCCAAAAAATACACAGTACTTGTAGAAATAGCTTGTAGAAATAACTCAGACTAGCTGTTCTACTGCACACTACATATGTTGACTTGACCACTGACAATGAATGCACCTATCATTAGAACACTGGCCAGCACTGCATCAAATTTATTTTCTTTTTTACTTCCAAAATCACACACTACAAGAGTTGAAGAAGGATATGTCACATTTACAGTATTGACTGCTCCCACAAACCACCCATGGAATCTTTCATTTCATTGAAGAAACCACTGGACAACTTAAACTTTTAGGTATTTGGTTAAATAGGGACTGTGCTGTAACGTCCTTCTTATTTCAGGCAGTCGGAGCACTGATGAAAGATATCTTTAGGCACTGACTCTTTGCACCAGGATTTTAAGGCTCCATTTGGCTGCTATGTGCAAACTGGAAAAAATAATGACAAACTGTACTATTCAATTAATCTTTCTTCCAGTAAACGGATTATTTTCTTTGACACAGTTCACAGCTCTGTAAGAGCGAGGTCTTGAAGACAGAACAACAGAATACCTCTGATAGTTTGAGGACATTTTGTCTGGATCAGTTTGCATTCTCTCATGTATTATATAAGTTTCCAGAAACTAAAATTTGAGTTTTATACAGACAGGTTCTGCAAAACTGTGCACAAACGCAAAGATACCAAAAGTGACCAAGATCAAAACCAAAAAAGCCATTTGACATGCAAATTATTTTCAGAAAATAATTGTCAGTGTATTGCAAGTCAAGGTTTTTAAATGAACTTACTGTGTCAAGTGGTTTTTTTTACTCCTAATCTTCTCCATCTACAAGTATGACTCAGAATAGAAGAAAACTTTGACATGATCACACATTTTCTTGCATTGTCCTGGCATCTCAAAAAAAGTAAAATTCTTCTCAATTAGCAAACATGGCAAAAAACCCCAGAAACTGAGTATTTTGTATATCATGTACTTCCAAGGAAAAACAGCAAATTCCTAATTTCAGCCCTCTATACAGCATCAACCTACAAACTTTATGGTCAGATTTAATTTAGAAGCCCTAACCAAAATAAAAGCCTGTCTTAGCCAGCTGCATGGCTTATCAGCCAGCTGTCATCTGCAAGGACTGTAAACATCAGTTGGGATGTTGTGTATGGTTTGTAAAGAAATTATATGACCCTGAACATAACTTCCTCTGAGGATTTCAAGAGAGGAAATGGCTACCATTTATATTGCTCTCCCAATCTTTGTTAATAAGCAAGAACAGATGAATTTGACAACTAAGTTTATGATATGTGACTTTGTTCATAAGTGGCCTTGACAATGAAAATATTCAGTCTTTTTAGCAACCTTTCTGGTGTCTTCATGATTGAGATTATTATAGTGATTTACACAATTTTAAAAAATGTTTTGAATACTGTCTTCACCTTTGGCATATCTCTAGGGGCTTGGGCATGACAATCCAGAACCTACTTACTTCCACACCTGCAGTGAGCCTTCCACAAGTTTTTGTCACTAACTGCAGCTACATGTGAATAAGCAAGACCTCCCCACTCCAAAGGCCACGGGAAACCATATATAGCCAAAAATAATTAATCTAATAATGATGCAAAAACGTTAAGCACATATATTCTGAAACAGACAACAAATCATGTCTTCACTGCTTCCAGGTACCTTCTCCTAAAAATTCCTCCACAACAACAGCTGGCAAGATTTGAATGCTATGTATGCACATATGCTGCATATATCTGAGATAAATGGGTTTCCTATATCAAGAGCCCACTCGAAAGTTGCAGAAAACTGTATCCCCCCATTTTTAAGAGAGTGATTTCACAAAAGATCCACTGCTTAGGATGATCTGATGACTCATATCAACTCAGCAGCTTGAGGATAGACTGGAAGGTTATTAAACATTTAAACACTGATTTTAAGCTATGAGTCAAAAATTTGTTGAAAATGTACAGGTTTTCATACACAACTTTATTTTGCGGGATCTTAAACTTATGCATCACGCTGCCTACTACCATACAATCCTTAAGTTCACTGATAAACATTTATATCAGAGAAACACGAGAAAATCAATGACCGTATCCACTGAGTTCAGATACACACAGCATCCTGAGGTCCAGCTATTTGCTTTGAAGTAATTTCAACTAAATTCTCAGCCACCTTAGAACTGGTATAATAAACATACCGATTCTTCACTTTTTTGTTTCATGGCTGTACATACACATAGAAAAATAAGCTAAAACGTTTTCATTCACACAGATCTTTCCCTAGTGGTACAAATAATTTTGAATTGGTTACCAATTGAATGGAAGTAGGTATAGCATAACCAAAAAATAAAACATTTTTAAATGGTTGCTGATCCCCAAGAAAGCCAAAAGAATAAGTAAAATTCCTTTTCTTTCCATTGATAGCAGCCAAACACTTCAAAGGTAAATCTCACAAGGTGCACTGCTTATAGACCCACCCAAGTGCTGGGTGTTTATCAACAATGACACAGCCTCGGCTTGGAGTTGGGTTTTACTGACAGCAGACAGAAGCCCCCAAGCTTATCCTGAAAATACCTCCAAAAAGATCTAATTTTGAATAAACCTACTTAAAGATTATTCTTGTTCAGGCTGACAGTTTCAAGAGAATAAAGTTCCCTATAATCTATCAACATTTCTATCTTGGATCTGCTACCAAATTGTGTTGCACAGATGGACTAAGGACAATGACCTAAGAGTTAACACTTGTAATTTCAGAGGTTCCCAAATAATTTTAGTAGAAGTATACTGTCTCTCACTTGTCAGTGGAAGTATTGTGAAGAGCAGTCTGTACACAAGCTTAATTCACCTGAAACAATTTTAACTGGATTTTCAGAATCTTCAGCAAGGCTCTTAGTCAAAACTCTTAAATTTAACTACTATGGAGTAAGTTCAAGGTGTCAGCAGGAACCAATTAAAAGCTTTAGAATGCAAAGATATCCCAGCAAAGGTGCAGCTACAATGCTAAATGTCCTCAAAATGTGATCAGAAGCAAAGAGGTAAAGCTGACACCATTTGCCAACAGTGTTTCAGGAAATTCCCAACTGGAAACAGGCTGAAAAACAGTGGAAGGCTCTACCAGTGCCACGGATCTACATCAGGTTCGGTAAAATTCAATACTGGTGAAGGCAAAATATATAAAGGAAGAAAAACAACCCTACCTACAGATAAAACAGTAAGCTCAAATTAGCTACTACTACCTTGGGAAAAGAGATTGTAAAGTATGATCCACCATGACTTCAAAATGTCCATTCAGTGCTCATCAGAAATCAAAGATACAAAGCAGAATACTAAAGACTCCTAGGAAAGGAACAGAGAATGAGAACAGAAACCTGTTATTATGCCACACTATATGCAAACATTGTGATCTCATCTCAAGTGCTGCATGGTTATAATTATTACCCCCAGAAAAGAATAGAGAAACAGAGGTGTCACAGAGACACCTAGAATTAAGGATAAAGTGTAGGTACAGGCTGGCTCCACTGTAAGATTTTTCAGACTGGAGAAAAGACAACAGAAGTGAAATGCTGAGAATGAGGCTTCTAGAGCCACAAGCAGGACAGATGTGATGAATTTAAAATAAAAATAACTGAGTTTCAGAATAAATTGTTAAAAAATTCAATAGAGGTATCAACTAAAGTAAGTTTAAGAGCAAGAAATCAAATTCCCCCCCAACATAATGAAATTGTGAAACTCAACACCATAGGTTAAGAGTCCAAAGAGTATATGTAAGTTTAAAAAAACCTAGACAAATACTTGGAAAATACTGCATTCATACTGCATTCAATTGCAGAAAACTAGAAAAAAATCATCAGAGAAATGAATACTACAAGCTTGCTCTGTTGGTTATGGGTAGCAATAATTAATTTGATCTTTGCTACAAAACAGAGACAGGAATAATGCAGGAACAGATTTCAGGGTCTGCCATGTGATAAAGCACACTAAACACACAGCCCCAGACATGAAAGTAGATGGGTATGTTATCAAAACACATGGAGCTTTTTAAACTGTCCATTAAAACACTTCTACCACTTCCTGGAAATTAAAGTTTTGTTGGTAAAATGTTATCTCCTCCTAAAACTCTTCTCAGAAATTAGTCTGAACCTTTAGAGTAGCAGGAATATAAATCACTAATCAAAGTGGAATCACTACCCTCATTTAAGAAATTTGCAGATGATTGATGGAAGTTAACTTTCTCCTCAAATGACAACACAAGGTTTGAGAACTTTTGCTCAAGAATTTTATCTGAAAACGTGCTTGAAAAGTTGCCCCACAACTTGCATGGAAGTGCCATCATTCATTTCAACAGTATGAATCTTCACATGATATATATTCCATGAATTCACATTACTTTAGAATATGCTGTTCTGTATGCAACATACTGCAACACAAGTTACAGCCCTTACTTTAACAGGAATTCTAGTTTCACTAAGTCATGAACACACTGAATACCTTAAAACATTTGTCAGGTTTTAACTGATAATTAAGTTCTTTGTCGTTTCAAGAGAAACATAAGGGACACAGACTCGTCTTGGTTTCTTCCACATTGGCAATTTTTTTCATCAAATGCTCCTATAAATGGCAGTATTTTTTGTCAGACAATTCTTGTACATTAGTGTATTTGGGTGTGGGAGTGAAGCTTTTGAATAATTTTACTGAAATGTACCCCTACCTATAGAAATGGAGGCTTTTAATTTAGTTTCAAGGGAACACAGATCCCTAGACAAACTGGTTTTGAAGATGCTATTTTTATTCTCTATTCTTTCTGGTTGCTCTTTTTGTTCTAGTTGCATCTTTATCTACCATGCCTTTTTCAAATCTGTCCTCACCTCTCAGGACACAATCCTGTTCAGTCACACCATCAGATATCTTTCCCCGACCATTTTTGACATTCTTGCACAGAGTTCACATTTTCTGTCAACTGTGAATAAAATAAAGGGCAGCAGCAATAAAAACCACTCCTTGAGACACTTTCATTTCTCCAAGGAAAAGCCATTAAAGTCGCCTCATTTTCATTCAGCTGGTCTTTTCCCCACTTACTGCTTTTCTTGGTCAACCACTGCACTAAGTTTGAAATCTGGATTCACAAACCCCCAGAAGTCATTACAGCAAGATTTTTCAACCATTACTTCCCAGACTCTTGGGGAAGACCATAAAATACCTACAAAAGCAAACTCAGAAGGGAAAAGCCTATCACCACCAACTTTTCCTAGCTACTGGTAAAAAAGAAGGGTCATAGCTCTGCTGCATATGGCCTGCAGAGCAGTAAATTCACTAAAATTTCTGAACACGGTAGAAATTCAGCAGTAAATAACTGAGCTGAACAAACACAAACTAGTTCAGCTAGCAATCAGTAAATGTGCTTGGCCTGAAGGGTCCAGGTCAGATGATGCCATCTTCAGCACAGCAAGAAGATGAACTGGACCTCTCCTCAGAACAGCACAGCAAGACCCTATGCTACCACTTAACTTTGCAGAGACCTTAAAGGTCAACAGCTAAAAACCGCACAAAACTACTGAGATGTTGCTGTCCCACTCCAGTCACAGATTAAAATGACAAATACTCCTGTTAAATGGCTAACAGAGCAATATGAAGCAAGAGAGAATCATTAAAATGATTGAGATTGCTCACCAAAGATATCAGCTTCCATAGTGCTGCAATGAATTATTTATTAATAAGTTTCCATTGCTACAGAAGTGTCAGCTGAACTCACTCCAGCTTCACCACACTGTGAACCCTAACAGTTGCCAGCATGCAAAATATGCTTGAGGGGCACCTTCTACAAATAATGCTGGCCAGTAACACGTAAACCTTGTTTCTTTAAAGAAAATCTACAAATATTCCAAGAAAATTAAACCTTTGCTATAGAAGAGTCACTCAGTAAGGGAAGAAAATGGCGTTGTCTGGTCTACTTCCAGTTTTATTTCTAGAGCTACCTCTTCCTTGCGGTGGCACACATCTCTGGGGAATTTCTTGTTTGGTGGAAAAGTTGACTCTGAGACTTTTCCATTCCTTCTTTCTTCTTGTCTCTCCATGGAAATTCAGAATATCATCCAAACACAACCATCTGCTTTTACACCCACAGAACCCTTCCTAGCATGGGTACACAACAGTCTGTGTAACACCTCTACTCCTCTCTGGCACCTCCTGGAGAAAAGGGAGAGGCACAGGCAGCCTGGGTGGCAGGGATTGAGCTCACCTCCAGCCCCCCACTGCTGAGAGGGCCACGGCACCACCAGCATCCATCTTGTGCCTCGTCACTCCCCAGAACATTGTATGCTCCTGAATGACAATACAAACTGTTTTAGAAGCCTAAGTTTTATTTATCAAATTGCTTGTTATGCTTCAACATCCCATTCTGTAAGTTTAGTGCAATTCATTACCATCTTGATATTTTTTTTTGGTACACAAGTGAATGTTTCCAAACCACTAGAACTTTGCATCAATCTCCTCTAAATCCCAGCCAAGGAGGCAAACACAAGCAACATCACATGCTCTTGGTCAGAACAGGTTTTGTCATTTACTCCAATAGAAGGTGACTGGAGTCAAGGAAAAGGAGAATTACATTCCATGCTACGTGATTAGACTCCATAATGTTACCCTTTCACAGCACATAGTCAGAGGTTTATAAGGACAGAAAGTGACAATGTAATCTTCCATCCCCATCTCTGGCCTAATTTGTTCCTAAATCTTGCCTAAATTAACTCTTGCTTTTTAAGGTTTCCAACACAGCAAGTTGCTCTACAGATAATTATTCCTCATTGTTACAAAACTTGTAACTTCCACTCTAATGTTCTTTAGCTTCAATTTCCCCTCACTGAGAATCTCTCCTATCTGATCCAAGGGCCCTTCCACTACAAAATTAATATTTCCACAATGCAGAAATTAAGTCACAGCTCTGTTGTTCCTAGGGCATGGTAACTAGGCTGGTATTTTTGACATTTTCACATGGAAACATTCTTTACAAAGCATCACAGGGATATTCTCTGAACGATTCCCGCTTAGTCAATCAACATCCTTCCTGAGCAGTTGACATTCGTAGCTGCCACACAGGTGGGAAAACTTCCCAGCTTCCACTCATTCATTTAAACTCTTTTTCCAACCATACCACTGCACAGTGAGCTCCCTTTCAACAGCCCACCAAACTCTTCCTCCTCCTGATACATTTCTCTCCAGCCACACATAACTGGTTTCAAGAAGTTTTTGCCACCTTAGCAATAAAGAACTTCACTGTTTATCTCTAGAGAAATCAGTTCAGTCTGCCTGTGTTAGTCATACAAAAACCTACCCATAAAAACCAATCAAAATAAAATTTCCTACACATATTTTATTCAAAATATTAGTGAACAAAGCTTGGTATACCATGCTGATGTCTGTTCCACTGCATATTTAAACAAATGGCTTTAATAAACTTTTTAATCTAAAGCTAATACCTTATCACAACAGATATACCTTTGTGGAATACACTTTTAAGGACTCAGCTCTCACAGGACATATTATTCCCAACTCCCAACAATGTCTCTGCAATCCAGAATGTCACCTTGTGTCTTTGTCACACTGCCAGACAAACCAACATCCCTGACACATTTAATGAACCCTAAACCAGCACTATCCCTCTCATGTTTTCAAGCAGTGTCCCTACATATATCATGCACCCGCCTGGTACCTTGTGTGATAGTTTGTAATGGTTCATGACAGAACTGCAGCATCGCTGTGCAAATGACAATGCACAGAACACCACCTGTAAAATGCTACCCAAGCATTAACTCACAGAAACTGATGGAGCTGCAATAGTCAGTTCTTCTGTAGTTGTAAGACAAGAGGATATACTCCAAATATTAAATTTCATCCATTAAACTAGGCTAAAACCACTTTAATATAAATGCAGATGCCATTGTAAACTAAAAACTGAACGCACTTCTCCCCATAGTTGAAGAATAAAAGGGGAAACATACTCAGTAATGTTTTTCACTATCAATAATCCAGTTGTGGCAAATGAAAGTGTTTGTGATATCTTTCATTAAACATAGTTAACAATTGCTCCTTACAGCAAATATGAAATTGGGTAATGCCAACAATGTCAGCAGAGACCTGCACAGGATTCCTTCCCTCTCCTCACCATTGTTTTATTCTATCAACTTCTGTTACTGGGGAATAAAATCATTTAAATAGGGTTTTAAACAAGCTAGGGGGGAAAAAAAGAGCCTTCCTTCCTCTGTCATTACAGATTTAAAATTGTCCAAACCATATGATTAAATATATTTACCATTTTTCATCCTACTGTAATGCCATGATTCAAACATGGTCCATGCACTTTCTAGTAAGTTAAGCCAATCAAGAAAATATTTCATTTCCTCTGTCTTCCCCCCCTTCTTATCCAGTACACTTCCAGGTTTAACTAGCTAGAGGATTTTAGAAACACTGCCTTCTCCCCTACACCAAGAAGCATTTCGTACATGCAGCAGATATTTTCACAAAGGGTAAGACCCAGCTCAATAAATAAACTAGACCTTTGCATGGAAGACAGTTTCCAAGGGCTCTAAACTGGATAATATACTGGAGATTATTTCTTTTTAAGCATTTCTGAGATAAATTACATGGCTTGGAATGTTAATCTCATCATAAACTGAAATATATGTAAAGGGAAAGAAACCTTTGAAACCAAGCTGAAATTACATTCTCAAGACATTAAGCCTCTAAAAAGTAGCCCCCGGTTATCAAGTGCCAGTACTATGTCAGTGATGGTGCTGACAGAAGAATGGAATTTATCTGAAAAATCGACACCTGTGTTTTTGACTCAAGCTTTGTCTAGGAAGCAGAAAAACTTTTATATTAAAAGACAAGCTACTGATACAATTTTTTCACCAAATATGTGGGACATCTCATAGCATCCTTACTTTCATGCCTGCTCTGTACAACTCAAGTGACCGATGAAAAGCACTTCACAACATCAAGCTTGTGCCACAGTTTCTTTACAGGAGTCTAGTAAATCTGCATCTAAATTCTTATCTCTTACTCAATTTTGTGTCATACACTAATACTTCTAACAACAGATACGGGAACATGCCAGGGATTAAAAAAAATAAAAAAGCTATGAACATTTGAATATTCACTACAGTACCACTTCTCAGCAAAAACTCTTTTTGTGTTTCCTTTACTGTGAAAAAGGTTCCACTAAAATCCATCTAACCTGCAAAAATTTAATAAAACCTGGCATTTCCAACACTTGCAGTTTTCTTTAAAATGTCAGCATGTTCAGATTTGTGTGGTGCTCTTGAGCCTTCTGGGTTGTTTTGGGTTTTCTTTCTTCCTTTCTCCAAAAGATGAGGAAACTGAGAACTTGTCAGTTCCCAAACTGGTTTACATAAACAGCCCTAATTAGAGCCAAAACATGCTAGAGTCAACATCATGAAAGATCTCCACATTTCCCTGAGTATCTCAAAGACTACACCACCAGTCAGTATGGACAGAGAAACAACTATTACTCATCTTCAAACAGTTATTGAATAGAATCCATGAAAATTCTCAGTGTGAATAAATGAAATTTGACTGAGATTCTATGTTGAAATATATACCTCTGGAAAACTTTCCCGCATTAGTTTGTAGTGGCAGCACAAAATTTTAATATTGAAGCTAACTATGGAAAACAGCAAAAGGTCTAAATCTTTTACAGCATTATGGAAGGAAGTATCAGGAAGTCTGTTTTTCAAAGAAAGCCTGTTCCGGCAAAAAAGTCCTTCTCCATTTTAGGTACCACTGAGAATTGCAATCATGACTTTTTTAACTGGTGCCAGAGATGCTTTAGCATTTTTAACATTTTACATTTATGTGAAAATATTTAAATCATTATAAAGAAACCACAAAGGCAACGTAGGAGATCAGATTATGGGACATTAGAAATATGGCCACAGCTGAGCCTCATCTCTAATGGGGTGCAGCTGTGTAAGACAGGTGAACAGCACTGAAGGAAAAGAAGCATGGAATGATGTGTATTGATCAATCACAAAAGAGTAAAAGGACACACAGGTGTTATGTGTGTAAGAGAAAAGGGATACAGAGTTAGGTGGGGTGGATGGTAAGAGGTCCTACCTAGAGAGGAAGGAGTCTGTCCTATGGTGCTGCCCATGGGATTCCAACAGAGAAAAGATATGAAGGCTTTATTAAACTGCTGATGCTTGCTACCATCTTTGGCATTAGTCTTTGGAACCCACCATCAATAGGGGAAGATTTTAGATAATAAGGGACTGATGCTGGTGTCAGTCGTGTGGCTACCATCAAACTGGTGCCCCATTTAAGAGGCAAGTGATGACAACACTTGCAGTTTCACACAAGGCTCTCTAAAGTGACCTACAATATGCACTGCCTCAAATAACTCACTTCTATTAGATTTTCTCTGATGGGGCTTCCTCTCCCCAAGACACTCTTCCATCATTAAGCCAATGCACAAATTGAACAAAATACTGAGTTTTGTATCATTTGGCTTTAAAAATATCAAAAAGACAAAAATAAAAACCATTTACACTGTAGTAAGCAACATGATGGCTTATCCTTTTTTCCACAATATGTCAGTATTTTTTTCTGCTCCCAACCCTATCATAACTTTCCACACTATCACAACCTTCAGGAACACTCATGCATTTTCTATTGTAAAATACATTTGCTTCCATCAAAATGGGCTGAGAACTGACGTGCCACCATGCTGCCTGTCAGTGTCCCTGCTGCACCACACCATTAATTCAACTCTTCTGCTCAAGGAAAGTTGCCACCAACAGCCACTGCCAGCAAGATCCTGCTCAAAAAACTCTGCAAAAGTCTGCTGGAATTGATGAGTGTGTTCATTACAAAATATTTTGTCTCCACTATTGACAGTGTTTTCAAATCCTGTCTCTCACATGGAAACATTGAGTCAGGCAGGAAAACAAACATTTCCACTACCTACTTAAAGCTGAAGCTCACTAATTGGAATCTTGCTCTCTCTTGGATGAAAATAGAAAACATCTTAAGCAGTAGTAGGCAGACAGCATGATATACAACAGAATACCTGATTTCAGTCAGGTGCTAGACCTCTACCATTTCATACTGGGTCACCAAATCCACGCTTGCTTTTCACATGGTCCTGGACAGCACAGCTTGCTGAATTAGGAGCAATGAGATCTCTAAAGATGTGCTTGATTGACCTCAGAACACCCAGGCATGCATTTGCTGCCCTACTGACAAGCTTGGCTCGTTTGAGCAGAACAAATTTCTAGCAATGGCCTGATTTGCACACACAGTAACACAGGTGTAACTACAAGGTGGTTCCCTGTTTGATAACTGAGTGTACAGAAACAGAAGAGAGCCAAAAATGCAAGAGCAGCACTGGTTTCGGCAGTAGCCCAGCCAGTCCTCCAGGACCACGAGGCAGGAGCAGTGCTGTTGCTCAGGGCAGCAAGCAGATGGAGGGAAGCTGAGCATGTTGGCAAAGCTCTGGGCCCATGAGGCTACACAGGGAGAGCACATGCAGAAACAGTGTGAAGAAAGGAACTGTCACATGGGGACTGAACAGTAAATAATTCTGAGGCTAGGACAAGTGTTGAAGCCAGGCCTAAAACAGAAGGCATCAACTGTAAAAAAGGATGTACTAAAATGCATTAGCAACAACAGTGATTCTCTACGCCTGTCGTTTAGGAAAGGGAAAATTCTTTATTTAGACAATTTATGGAGCTTAAACTTCCTATACAAATTATAATACGACTAAGGACCAAGAAGACCTTTTAATTCCATCATTGATAGGAATGTTTCCTTAAAGAAAAAATTTTACTATGTACTCTGAGTTGAACAAAGATCCACTTTCATCAGATAAAACTTCCAGAAAGACCGACAACTCATAAAAATTACTAGTAAGTTATTAAGTAAGCAGTTCAAACATGAAAGGAGTTAAAATGAATGTTTCTCAATAGGAGAGGCTATTTAAGACCAAGCAAGTTCAAATTCAGCTGCTCCTTAAAAAATTCATTTCAGAGTAAAAGAGAGCTGTGGTGCCATTCTGTCAGTGGCAGCTGTGTTTTGAAAGGTTCTTGCCGCTCCCTTCTGTCCCCTGATACTCATTGCTGCACTAAGAAGTGCCAATACAATTGTTTGCATGACTGTGCTCTATTCAGGGTTTCAAGAACTATCCCATTTAAAGGGGAAAAGACAAAACCAAAACAGTAAAAATATCACAATAAAGAACTTTAAAACAAATATAACCTATACAATAACCATANAAAAAAAAAAAAAACAAAAAAAAAAAAAAAAAAAAAAACACCCCCAAAAAAAAAAAAAAAAAAAAAAACAAACAAAACCAAAAAAAAAAACAACCCACCCAAATTGATGAGACAAGTTAAGACAGAAGTAACAGAAACATCTTAAATTGAATCATTTATGTCTGGCAAGAGACTACACTCCTCCTCCTTTCTCCTCCCCCTTTTACCAAGCATTCCCTTCCTCAAGAAGAAAAAACCCCACCCAAGCCTAATAAGTTCTACTGTTAAGAGCTTGGAAGAAGTACACAGAATGCAAAAACCAACACAAGATGGAATCAGGTAATATTTCCTGGTCTTCAGTAAGAGGCAAGATGGAACTCCCTGCAACTTTCACTCTAAGACACAAGAAGCAGCAAATAGGAAAGAATATATGGGGGGAAATAAAAGAAGCATTGAGGAAAGCACAGAGGGGAATGTTTGCTCAAAAAAGCATCCTATAAAATGATTTTCTTTCCCCACCTCCCTCAAAAAAAAAAAAAAAAAAAAAAAAAAAAAATTTAACATTTCGGTAGAATAAACCGTATTACCGTGTTTGTGTAGCAAATTCTCTTGGTCTTGTGTCTCTATTTGAATAGGGACATTTTATGAGAATTCAACATTCTAGACAAACATAAAACATTGATATGAAACAAGGTTGAGCTCAGAAGACTAGCTTTGACTATTACTGCTGTCTCTTCTGATTAAATATACATAACACCTGCTGTAATGTGTAAAAACAGAGGAAAATCTAGAGGGTTTACTTGTTTAAAATAGAAATTGATTGCTTCATGAACAGCCCACTTACCAAAGCATGATTTTTATTTAGCAATGTGCCATTTTCCATAAACACCAACAGAGAATAGTATGAGGAAGCCTGCAAGATTTTTTGCATGGCAAACAGACTATTGATACGGCTATCAGACTACATCATCACTCTTAACTCAATTACATGGCCACTGAACAATTTCTGCATGAACATAAGTGTTTAATTAAAAAATAAAAGACACTTAGCATATCCTTTTCAACTACTCAGTACAAAAAAGATCCTATGCATTTACGAAAAACCCCACCTGTTCCCCCAAGAGACTATGACCAAGAGTTTGAGACATGCACAACCTTTATTGTTAATAACATGTTCCATTGGCTTTGATATTCCTTCATGAAAGCAAATCTGGGGGAAAAAAAACTGAACAACTAAACATTCTTTTGAAATATTTAGGTTTCAAACAAAACTTCTACTTCAATATTTTCCCCCTTGAGACAACAGAGCTCCAATTTAAAGGCTCTACATTGTTTAGACTGGAAGAGACAGAATTCATGCCTCAGTTTTGAAGCAGTAAGGAATCCAGTCCCAAAAGTTACAAAGCATGCAATAATGCCATTTCTCTTACACTGCAGAAATTAATCAGGAAGCACCAAGAACCTTAACACCTTGAAAGTTTGCAAGCAAGGTGAACCATACAGTTAGCACAACAAATACACCACAGGTTTTAAGGACAGCCCAAAGGGAGCTTTAGTACTAGGGTTCCCCATCTCATGAACTTCACATGGCTCCCTGTTCTTTCCTGCTGACAGACTGTGTTCATGCTCCTTCCCACTGCAGTAAAAGAAACTTAAGGAAGGCACTGTAGAATTACCAGAGTAAAGTGCTATCAGGTTACTGCATGAGGTAGCTCTCAAGGTGAACACAATAGAATCAGAATTTGAGACAGCAGTTCCAACTGAACTTTGTGAGAGTTCATACAGCCAAGCTAACACAGATAGTCTTCAACCTTTATGCACTGCTCAGTCATGAAAACAAACTACCTTGATTTAGTATTTTCCCTTCCCTCCCAAGGGACAGAGAAAACCCCCCAAAACAAACAACCAAACACCCACGTCTTAATGCATTATGAGCATAACCCAGCACTACATGCCTCAGCCCATAGGAGTGTTTCACAAACACCTGCTGTTTTGGGTGGTTGCTTTCCCTGTCTACAGCAAACTATACCTAACATGCACCTGTGCTTTTCACCTGTCCTCCTACAAATAATTACCTCCACAAGAACTGATCTTAAACATTGAAGAATCCAAATAGCTGCTATTTTATTTAATTCATTACTTCCATTCTACTGGTAATAGTCTCAATTTTCTAGCTCTCTCAAAACTAAAAGCATCAAACCTCAAAATGCATTTTCATAAACTCAAAGTCCACTAATTTATTAGAAATGTAGTTTCTGATTATGAGAAATGGAAGTAGGAGCTATAAGTATTCACTCAATTCAGCATACTTGGCTTCATAAAGCATATTAACTCTTGCACCTGCATTTGGAAGATATAAAATGCTTATTTCTGCTTTTGAAAATATCTAGAAAGCTATACAACATCATATTTACAGAGAGCAAGTTTTAGATGTGGCCTCCAAGACAGATACCATTTAGGAATGAAAGTACTGGGGAATATTTCTGAAGTATCTTACCTAAGTCACATAGATGTTTTTACTGAATATATGATCCAACAGAAGGCTGCATTCTATTCTTCAAGGGCTGTTTTATTTCCAAATATAAAATAATAAAACCATTCTAAATTGGTAGTGCAATTTCACACATCAATAGCATGTTTCAATGATGGCTTTGGCTCATTAAAAAATACATCAAAACCGTCATTTGAGTGTTATTTTCGAAAAAAATCTGAAATAACCTCTTCAAGGTTTCTAGACTTATTTTCACATGATTTCTCCACTTAAATTTTACAAATGGTAAATAGCAGCAGTAAATACTAAAGAATCATAAGAATACGTCAGTACAGAAACTATATTCAGTTTTGTTTCTAAGTTTCTAATACTTTCAGGATGTTAAGAAGATTATACCTTCAAGTGACACCATCTGCTTGGAATCCAGTAAATTCAAAGAAAAAGAAACTGGATTTACTTTCATTTCACATTCCTCAGCTTTCCTAATCCTTCTGACAAATTTTACAGTTTTAAGAACATGGTTGCGGTAGAAGCAGCGAAGTAACTATTCACAGAATCAAACAAAGTAAACAGACTAATACAATTTATTTTCCTGAAACTTCCTTGCTTGTATTGGATAAAATATTTCTTGAGAAAACTTTGATTACTGTGTTCATAAACATGTACGTAATTTTTTTACCAAGTTACTATAAAAAGCACATGCACTCTGGAAAGACAAAGGAAAATTATCTTTTTTTCTTTTTTCAGAATGGAACAGATTACATCTAAAAACTGAACGTCAATGGCTGGAAGCCCAAATCTTTCATCTTTCACCATAAGCACAGGAAGTAAGGTCACTGACAGATTTTAATTGGAAACATCTTCAAACCAGACTTCTGCTCTAGATCAGGATTTTGTTCTGTGACATGCAATTTCCATCCTAATATATCACACAAGTTAGTCCCAATTCAGCAGCAGCTCCAGTTTTAAATACAGCCACCCCTGGAGGAGTTAGCCAAGGAGAATCCAGTGTAGCTGACAAACAAGGTCTGTCTCCCATTCAAAAAGTAACCTGACACTAGCCCAGAGGGGTCTGCTACATAAATGCTTGGAGCTTTGTCTCCAAGTAACGCTCAACTGCATCCTTGTGGCTTTGTGGTTGAGCAGTGCTCACTGCCATCTGCATAAACGAGGAGGAATTTATTTACAAGGGAATTAGGAGCCACGGGAAAAGGTGAGACAGGCTCAACATCTAATCAAGTTCACACCCAACTAGAAGAATAAAAGCTCCCTCCACCACGCTGTAGCACCAAACAACTGCCTTTAAATGAGGAAAGAACTTTAGAGACTCTCTACAAACTAGTTCAATACACTACTGGCTGGAGAGCAAAAAAGGGAGATCCTTCTTATCTTATACAAATTTACACCAGTTTAATTTTCTTATTCAGTATCAAAAGATTCAGTAAGAAATTCAGTCCACTAGGGTGTGAACTAAGAAAAAAGAGACTGAAAACAAAATCTGTAAATTCTATCAATACTACTAAAGAAAAAAATATCTTTACCTGTACTATCTACCTCTCCTATGTGACCATTTATTTTCAGGTGCATTTGGAGTTCTCGAATTTATCTTACCAGACATCTGAGAGTTTTCTATTAAAACTGAGACCAGATACCCATTTAGATAATGCCCTTCTCCACAGCACTAGGCAAGCTCTAAAGCAAGGATGCTCAAATCAAATACTCGGGGCAGCCACAAAACCCCCTCCAAATCTGCAGTATCAAGCAGCCCTCCTCTTACCACAAGCCTTCCCAACTCAGCTTTCCATTATCGATACCTGAATCTATATTCCCAATTTCACCCATACTTACCACAGCTCCAGCCCCAGTGTCATCTCTGCTGTTCCTTATTTTAGGATCCTCCTGACCAAAGTTTGTATCCTCCCTTGCTCTCACCCTGCCACACCAACCGATTTCAGACAAAGGGCACAAGACAGCTCCACACGGCCTTATCTGTCCAGAAAAGCTGTCAGAACACACTCACTGCAGAGCTGAGAACTGCACACACCTGAGCCGAGCCCAGCAAGCTCACAGCTCTGGCCAGGACACCCCTACTGCTATCCTAGCAGCTACTGCTCCAGTCAGGACACCAGGTGGGAGACCCAATGTCTCTCAGCTACTGAAGAGCCAAAGATTTGTCTTCCCCTCTGACACAGACCCACAGCCAGCAGCACATGGAACATGGCAACTGAAAGATTTGGTCTGGTGCCATTTATTTGCCCAGTCTCCCAATTTTCTTGCATCACTTAGGACCACTTGCTTGCAGTATCATTCCCTTTGCTAAGGACAAGAGCAAAATCCTACACTCTGTGCCAAGATGAAGAAGTTCCCAGCTGGCCCAACTACACATTTCATAGAAATAACAATAAAGTGTTTTGAGCACCATACTGCCTCTCTCTATGCCACCCTCTGAGATATAAAAATGCCAGTAATAATTCAGTTGATGAATAAAGACATGCAGACTCACATCCATACCACTTACTTGTAGCTGTTCTCTCAGTGATAATCGAGGCAGCATTCTTAAATGCTTCACAAACTGAACTTGCATGGAGAGCAACTTACAAAGTTAGTGTGTTCATCCTGCCTGTTAGTACCATGGATAAAATCACTATAAGCAAGGACTAAAAAAATGTTCTCTGAAACCTTAAAAAATGTTAATCCTAAAAATCAACCAACATAAAAACCACAGATCCTTTCTTCACTTGATCAGTACGCCGAAGTTCAGTAATGAATAATATTAGTCCCAATGCTGCAGTCTGCACATAAATTACATTATTTATTTGTTATTTATTATTTGTAGTAACTCACAAAAACAAAACTGCAGAGTATTTCATAACACTGCTGCAATCCTTTTCTCTTAGATCATTATACAAGCTCATGTGTCAACTCCAGTGACACATTACATTATTGCCCCAATCCATTCAATTCAGTTTCATTATCCCCACTGTTAAAAAGATCAGCTGTTAGAAAACTTGTCTTGACCACCTGAATTCAAGTCTTCTTTTCTTCCTCAAAACAAACAACTATTTATACACTTCCCTTTATGTTTAATCTTTTATATGCTTGAATAAAGTCCTGTTCATCTGGCATTTCTTCTAGATTAGCCAGTCCCAACAGTTCTACAAACTGAACTGTCTCTAGTAGTCTGTCTCCTCCTTGAAGAACAAGGCCCTTTACTAGACACAGTATCCCAACCGCAGCTCTTTTGCTACTGAAGAAAACAAGTGAGTTATGAGTTACATAGGATATGCCCAAGTTCAAAACCAATGTGTTCACGAGGTCAAGCACCACTGTGATCCTGTTGAATCCCATTCTGTCCCTGATCCCTGATAAACACCAGGCCCCTTAATACAACACTACTACATTGTCTAGTCCCCATGCTAGAGCTATGCAGGTTTTCAAGTCCTTCAGTATGACACTTTTATGCATGTTCCTTACTGAAAAGCATGGATTTCAGGCCCTTGATTTACTGTGTTTCCATCATTCCTCCCTCCTTTTCCCCTTACTCACGGGTGAATTTTAGCCTCCTATCTATTTGATACCACAAGACCTAACATGCTGTCTTGACCAGATAGTTAAAGGCAAATCAAAATTCTCTACAGGATATTAATTCATAGAAGAGAAGCCTCTCTAAATCAGAGGGGATAATGGAAAAGAACTAGAAGAATTACAAAACAGTTTGCATATGAAGAGCAAACAGGCAGGGGATGTAAGCTAAAACTGTCAAAACTGAAAGTGAGCAAACATCAGTAACCATGATTTCTTTTAAAGAATATTTGATTTAGAAAAACCCCAACATCAAAATCCTACAGCATTTTGATACAACATAGTTCATCTTCCCATCTCTAAGGCTAGTTACCTCACTAAAAAGTCTTAATATGGTAAATACATCATGTTACACCACCACCTGCTAGTTTCTATTTGCTCACAACTAGTTTATTTCATTTACTTGTTTTTTGCAGAGTTAAGTTCTGCAGACTGGTTTATCATCTATTGGATCTTTACTGTTCTCAAGACAAAAGTCGGGCTTTCCGATCAACTTTTTTGCTCACTGTTATTGCATCTGGACATTCCTTAGGATCTTGAAAATCAAACGAGAAACCACATCTGAAAAATCACGTCTTACAAACAGTGAAAGTAAGAAACAAGGTCAAATTCTGAGAGCCTAATCTGAAACATTAATTAGTATGTAGAATTTCAGACACATCTATTTGAAAACAGCTTCCCCTGACTTCTTTGGCAGCTGGAAGCACTCAGCATTTCTGCAACACAAATCCCAGAGGTCTGACATCTAGCAAATGAGGAACACACACAGCTAGTGACCACCTGTGGGAAGCTTGGTTTAAATAACTTGAGCATCACCGAAATTCTGCAACAGCAACACAACTCAGTTGTCTAGGAGAGCATTTAATTACATTAACAGCAAAACCTTTATTCAAACTTCCCTGTCCCTCCCTTCATGTCAAACCTTTGAACATCTGCTTCAAACTTAAAAGGAGCAAGAGTCCTGCAGATAACTTCTTCAATTGCCATCCAGTTCCCATTTTTCCCCAGAGCAGGATCAGCCACTGAGCACAAGGATGGTCTCACCTGCGTGTAGGTGTGTGCATGTGCAGATAGTTACATGCAGGTGCCTCTATAGCTGTATTATCTGTATGGATACAGGGCTTGTGACCATGTGAGCACAGGTGTACAACAGCTTACAGGCACAGAAGTTTAAAACTGTACGGGTTAATAGGTTATTTTAATGTCAGTATTTCCAACTTGCTGATTTTTGCCTCTGCAGTCTTCATATGTTGCTACAATTTTTTGTGGAGGAATTGTTCCAATTCTTAAAACAAACTTAGAAAAACACTTCTGTCACAAGGCTGATTCATGCACATTCATGAAATGTTCCAAGGAGCAGCAGCAGATTATCATGCTTCTGGCTAAGAGGAGAAAAGGACCAACACTCTGAAGCCCTCAATTCTGTGCCAGATTCTGAAAGAAGTGTCCCAGAGCAGCAGGCACACATTTTCCCACTCCTAAACTGCAAGCTTGATGCTTTTGGTCACATCTCCTCCAGTTCTGTCCCAGTCCCTTGTCTTCCCCACTTCTTATTCCTCCTTTCAACACTATTTTTTTGCTGTTTATTTTCCTTTTTTAAACTGAGTCCATCTGTGTTTCCCAGTGTGCTTATCCTACTACCAGACTGCATTGCTTGCTTCATCTAGGACTAATTTCTGAATTGCAGTTTCCCTCATCTACCAGACCTATTTTACACTTCTGACCTACTGTCCTGCATCCTACTCTTTGTGCCCTGCCAATTCCAGTTTCTTTTATCTGACAAACCCTCTTGCAATTTGTGTCCCTTCCCCTCCTACGACTTCCAGGTTTCTGGACATATCAACATGCAGAAGACTGACTGGAAAGATCCTCAGACGCCTACTCCAAATTAAACCTAAACCCATGCTGGCTCCTTCTAAAGCCTTCTTTATGTTTGCCCTCTTGGGCCTGATGCAAAGACCATCACACAACAGTGCATCAGAAGGCAGATGCCAGATGCCCTAAAGAAAGTAAAGCACGGGATAAGCAGAAACGTGTCCTTAAACACAAGGCAGGCAGGTGCCCAGTTCTCAGTCCTGAAGCTCAATCCAGTCCCACTTCTGGAGCAGTTTAGACAGACTTTCACAGCAAAGTCCAATCTTTTGTGTAACATTTTGGTCTATGGGAAGAGTGCTGAGTACACCTGCCCAGGTGACACATATAGTCCTGGTCAGTACTGACAGGTACGTGAGGTCCCACTACAACAGGCCATATTCAAACTTCAACTGCCCAAAAAAAAAAGGTCATCTTTTCTGTTGTAGCCATATCTACTTAAATTCAGTCATTACAAGCTTTCAAAAAAGAAACTTTTTTGAAAAACTCCACTTTTGAAGCTGGAGTGGACAAAACATCCCCTTTGGAGCAGACACAATCCAGCAAAGTTTAACTACATGTTCCAAAGCATAAGGGTATTAAAGTTGTTCAGAAAAGAAGCTGGCAGAACACTAAGCAGAAGCCATTGTTTTCCTCTTGCCTCAACATCAGAAGCTGCTGAACTCTTTTAACTGGTATTTTGCAAAGAAAAAGCTTCAGCCCATAGCTAAACGTACACTTTACGAAATTTCAATTGAAGTATTTAAGTTTGGTCTCAACTCCACTGCAAAGCAGAAATGTTTCTTAGACACATCTTACAGCTTAAGTAAGATCTAGCACAATCAGGCCCATTTTCCAACATGTATTTGGGCATTTTACATGCCATTAATTACACTGAGGAATGAGTGATGTGAGTACTGATGGTCAGCTTTATCCTTTTTCTCCCCTAATCTCATGTGTTAGGAAAAAAGACACCACTAATGCATTGCTCTTAGAAAAAGGTTTTCCCTTTGTCTTCCAAAACAGCTGTCTCCAGGATCGTCAACAGCTGAAAACACAGTACATATAGGGAGTATCAATCAAATTTGTTATTGAGCTCATGTGTTTGGCATTCACTGCAGAAAAGCATAGAAATATATGACTTTTCAAGACATAGAAAGGCATCATATCAGGTAAATCCAGTCTGAAAAACTGTCCATACTTAGCAGGACTCCATGAGAATGGGATTCTTATACATGAGCCAAAATAGAAATTGTCTGCATAAGTAAGTTTACTTAATGCTGCTGTTTTATTAAACTATGGGATTCTAAGACAAAATTTGAAATATAACCATTTCTTTGCAGCTTTTTTGCCTTTTACCCAGGTTCCCAGGACACACTGAATTTAATAACTCTTATGCAATTAGCATTCATCATGCTGTATGCCACAACAGGCCAGGCTGGAGAGACACTGGTACTTAAGGACATCATCCATAATAACTCTTACACAACCAGTGTTATTCATACTGTCTGCCACAATGGGCAGAGCTGGAGACTCTCTGGTAGTTTAGGACATCAGCCACAAACAGATTTACTTTCAAATGAAGGAAAGCCATGTCTCCCACAGCTGAAGTGAGACTGTATTATTAAGAAGTCTATTCTGCTTCATTTCTCTCCCAAGCAACTCCCACACACGAACATGCATTCTGAACTAACAAGCAAGAACTGGGATGTCAGAACCTGCCATTTACCACAATCATCAGCTTCCCAAGACTTCTTGGAAAAGATTTGTGCTGCAGCAAGAGACACGGCTCTTTAATGTGCCCAGTTCCTGAAATCTATCACCCAAGGCAGGTCAAAGCTGTTAAAGCCTGCTTTGCTGAAGTCATACTGTATTTCAAGCCCCAGCCCTGCCTGAGAAGTCTAAGACCTTGTTTCACAAAAAACACTCACAAAACAGACACCACTGAACAAAAAGCTGCACTGTCCACTAGCTTGTTTAGCATTCTTACTTCTTGAAAGGACATGCAAACAAAAAACACATTTTCTCTGGCAGGACTACAAGTGCAGCTTGTAGACACGAGGCTGACATAAATAAAGCTAGCACAGCATAGAAAGCAGTCATAAAGAGAATCTTCCAACCATATGGGTCTTCTGTGAAAATGAACTGGAAGCAAGCTTGACAAGCTCAACTGGCCACAAGAGATGTGATGCCAACTCAAGTGTTTGCAACAGACTAATGCAATTAAGTTGAATAAACAATATCCTGCAACTGTCCCATAAGACAGCTACATCTGATTCCTTACTTGACCTCCACAACTTGCCTCTGGTCCCTGAGTCTCTGAGGAGACTCACTGCAGCCTTTTCAGAGTCCACAACACAGAGTTTTCCTCCCTCTCATGAAAACAGCACAGTGAGACAAGATAAATCCTCCTGATTGTCAGTGCTGGAGTTGTACAGATTGTGCAATGGAACAAAAGCAAAAACACAGCCTGTGCTGAGCAGCAAGACATGCAAGTAGTCTGCCCACGGCCCCGCTTCACTGAGGTGCTCAAACACAAACCTACCTTTAGCACACTGGCAGTCAACCACATACTAAGAGTTCAGCATCTGCTTAACTGGGGAAGCTGAAGCCCTGATTCAGCGACATGTGACTTTTGTGGGAGCTGGATAAAGCATTCCAAAACCCAAATTGTTTAACTACTAAATTTTTTTAAGTATTGTCTTTGCTATTTCAACTGCAAGGATGTGGCCATTCCACCCTCACAGTATGTTTCATTCTAACTCAGAGCTGTAGGAGTTTGCTCTTCTGGTCCCTAGACTGGTCAAGACCATATGGCACTGAAAGGCAAATGAACTGCACCCCAGAGAGATTTACAAGAGATGTAAATCTGTTGATCAGTTAACTGAACGCTGCCCAAACCTATGGCATTTGGTCAGTATACAGCTCCTCTGTTTCACACCACCCATTACACCATCAAAACAAGACTAAAGACAAGATTCCGATACAGACTGGGGTTTTTAAACCTTATGGGCCCCAGACAGAGAAATCAGACTCCTGTTACGCTTTTTAAAAAAGCATTTCACCTTAACAAAAAGGAACAAAATATCCTTGTTCTCTTCAACCTACAGACTTTATATCTCTGCAATGGACCATTCCTTAGATGCTAATAAAAAAGCATCCTCTGAAGAGCAAGTTTACTCTTAGTATCCCCAAGTTCACTGCACATGATTCACATGCTCAGTAGAAACTGAAAACATAGAGGACGCTCAAATCAAAACAGCTTAAAGTCTCCTGGCCTAGACTGAACAGGAAAGCATCGCTTTGGGCAAGATCTGTTGTCTCTGAGTACTCTCTTCCAGCAGCTCAAACACTGGCTGAGTTACATAATATTTCTACTGCTGTTTTTAAGTTATACAAGAATGCACAATAATCACACAAATGTTTACAGAAATTCACAGTCATGTTTAATTAAAAGCTACTATGTATCAGAGAAACAAACAAGTGCCTTCACTGACTTACTATGAAAATACAGAAGAAACTCAGCCATTCTCAGAGGCAAAAAACCAAGTAAATTTCCAACTTACAAACCTAATACTTTGCCTTCAACTTGTATGCAAAGCCTGATCTGTTTAAGAAAAATCGCTGAAGTTTACTATGAACTATCAATTTTCATGTAGCCTGGAATGGAACATCTCTCGTAGGCTACAAGGGGAGCTGGAGGAGAGCGTAACTTCCCTGAAAAGCTAACTAGTCACGTCCAAAACACTAACTACTTTCTGAAGTGGAACAAAGGATTATTATAAAGAGATAAGCATGTTTTATAACCAAGGGTTCTTAAGCAACCAACAATAATCACCACAATTCCTGTGTTTGAACAAAAGAGTCAACACTAATTGATCCGCTTCATGGAAGAGGTTACTGCAGGCTCTTATCACTTCTTGCTACTTATCAACAACTTTCTGATGAT
This sequence comes from Aegithalos caudatus, assembly GCA_013389925.1. Classification (NCBI taxonomy): domain Eukaryota; kingdom Metazoa; phylum Chordata; class Aves; order Passeriformes; family Aegithalidae; genus Aegithalos; species Aegithalos caudatus. The sequence continues at coordinate 692 of WEIU01001708.1, read as the reverse complement.
GATTAAAATGTTTTACTTTATACCTGCTATCAACAAAAAAAAAACCCTAATCACAGCAAAACTGTACCTTTCCATGAAATAACAGTTGTTACAATTTTCTTTTAAGTATTAAAGATGAACCAAGAAGTGCTATGGGACCAGAACCAAATGAGACATCTTTGTGATTAAACTGTCTGCTTAACTACAGACTAATTTTGATAACTAGAGTCACAAGAGAAAAGATGAGAGGAAAAAAAGGGGATCACTGATTCATGGTTTTTCCTAAACACCTACCGAATACACCTTTTGGAGCCCGAACCGTTCTCTCCACACACAAGTCATGCTACGGCGGTGCTTGCAAAGTCGTATTGGGCGTTTTGAGATGCTCCGAATGCCTCCTCACTCGAAAGGTGAAGGAGAGCCCGGCTGCCCTGCGTGTACCCCGCAGGTGCTACCGCAGCCCGACACGGGGCACCTCCAGACGCCCCGAGCGCTGAGGCCACAACGCGGGGTGACCGCTGCCTGGCATAGGACACCCTGCGAGCCCGAAACGCCGGGTGTCCCCTTTGTCCCCGCACCGCTTCTCTCTTTCGCTTCCCCGGGTCGGGTCGCAGCCCCCGAACCTGGGGGCTGCCGAGGCCCCGCACCGGAGCGTTCGCGGTCTGGCTGCGAACAATGCGCGCCTTTTCTGGCGGAGCTCCCCGGCCGCGCCG
>WEIU01001706.1:228156-268452 GCA_013389925.1 Aegithalos caudatus | reverse complement strand
GTTTTAAAGTAAGTTACAACTTTGAGGACAAACAAAGAAATAACCTCCCTGAACTACACTTGTCTTTGAGTAAGTGTGTTTTTTGGTGCTTGGATGTGGAAATGTATATTGCACTCAGTAGTTTAATTTCTGTTTCTGCCCTAGTCAGGCAGTCAGATGCTGGATGGTCTGGGTGTAAAAGTTGTTTCTGTTTCTGTGTGCAGATGCCAGGAGTCATTATATTCAGGAGTATAGGTTAGACCCAGTTTCATGATTGAAAATGTCATAGCCAGTTTAGTAGACTTCTCTTCCCTTTTCATTTTTTTTAAATACAATTGCTCAAATCTCAGTTCAACCAGAACAAGACAAGAATCGTTACTTAAAATTACACAGCTTTGCTAAAGATGCTTAGCATTTATAAGCTTTAGAGAACAAATTCCAAAGTGAGTGGTTAGAGCTTTAGCTAGAAATCTCTGTCCCATGGCACGCTGGTTGGATATTATCAGAAAGGCTTATTTGTTTGTTTGTCTGTACATATATGTGTTTTCAGATTGAACTAACTTGCACCTCATTATAAGAACAAAAAAAATGTAATTTCCTTTGATATCATCAAAATCAAGTAACTCTTGCAGCAAAAGAAATATAATTACTCAAATGTCTTTATTCCACAGTTTTTGCTACAACTTGTTTTAGTTTCATGATGTAGATCTAAGCTGATCTTTTGTTCTTCCACTGTTGTGCGCTGACAGTTGCGTGAATGTTGCTTTTACTTGATGAATTTAGCAATCAAGAAATGTCTCTTCTTTCCTTGAACTCCCTTTGTCCTGTTACTCCTGGAAGGAAGATGTTTGATTGAACTGTTCATGTGACATTCAGAAATTTGAATCTCTACTTTCTTCATGCTTATCAAGTTTGATTCCCCATACTTTAAAGATAAATGGTTCTAATTTACAGATGATGGTTCTGGTGGTTTTAAGGATAAAACTAGGCAATGACAGGATGATGATGACAGTTGCTGTGCTTCAATTTGTGCAGTCTTGCTCTTTTAAGGCATTAAATATTGCATTAATATGAAGTTTATTTGACTTTTTTAAAATTTCTGATATACACAATGAATATTTAGCATTTTGAGAATTACGATAATTAAAAATTATTACTTGAGCGCTGTTGAGATGCATTAAGCTACCATCACCACTGAAACCCTTGCCTTTTACTTTAAACTGCGTATGCTATCTAGTGTAAATCCCTGCGTCTGTTGTTTACTTTGGATGTGACTTTTAGATACAATTAGATCTCTTCACAAAGTTTTAGTTTTTTTGTAAAGTGTAGTTTTCTATCTGGAAGAGAGAAGTGCTTTCTGGGGAGAAAAGAGACAAGGACAGAAAGGCCTATAGTTGTGCTGATGTCACTTTGCTGAGACAGGAGGACATTGGTGGAGTTGACAAATTTAATGTCTATGTGGGGTAGTAAATAAGTTCAAAAATTGAGTGGGAGTAGATGAAATTTTCTTGAGAAATCCTCTGCTGTGTCAGCTTCTATTTTGTATTTTATAAGCAGCTTTTTGAATTCAGATTTCAAATTCAACTTACAGCCTGAGACCATATAAAAAACCCTGAACTTCCAGCACACATTTACTTCATTTTGAGGCTGAATACATTAAAATGAAAAAGCTGAAAATTAAAATTTTGCAAAGTTTAATTCAAACAAAAAAGTTAATTAAACAGGAGTAGGAACAAAACAACTTTTCACATTTCTTATGCAACCTTTTTGCTTATTCAGGACTTTTTTAAAAGGAAAAATAAGCCTGTGCAGTTATGCAGGTAATCCATTAGAGGGCAATGTAATATTGCACTGGAAAGAAGATGAGGCAACAAGAGACCAGGGGGTATAGAACAAGTTTGATAAGGTTGAACTTATTCTTCTGTTTAAAATTAAGCTGGTGTAATTGCAGAATGTATGCTAGTTCAGTGGTAGAATGACAGAAATAATTTCCTTTATATTGTTAGGATATTTTAGTAGATAAAATAGATTTGTTGTTATAACAGAACTTCCTTAAAATCTTTCTAGTTAGAGAACTTGCAAAAGGATTTAACAAAGCAAGTTCCATCAAGCTTACTTGCCAGATTTCTCAGGCAAGAATTTTGTAACCTTTGTGTGGAAAAGCTAAGAATATAAGCTCTCTGTAAATAAGTAACTTCAGGTAAAAATTCTACTGAAATTGGACCGCTTAATACATGTTTTTAACAGCTGGGACACATACAACCTCTGTTCTTCCAGATTTTAGAAAGGTAGTAAATAATAAGATGTCAGAATCATGTTTCCAATTTTAACACTTAAACAAAATATTGTTCCATAAACACACTGCTATAATGTAGTGTCACGGCCTGCACTGTAGATGGAAATGGTTTCTAAACTTCACACATCTGGGTTACAGAGAGACCTGATAACCACTTGAAAGTCTGCGGTGTGCCAGCAAAAAGACTGCTTTACACTTTCTTTATTTGTTAGCACCTGTTAGCAACACTGAAAACAGAACACTGATTTGGATCAGCTCTTGGGTTGACACAAAATTGTGCCTCTTATGCTGAGATAGTCACATGAACTTTGTTTCCTATTTTCATATTATGGACCTGTATTTTTTGTTCCTGGAGAGAACAGCAATTCCTATGGAGGTTCAAATGTGCAGATGTGATTATCAGACTTCAAAGGCAATTCTGGAGAAGTTTTAGGTTGATAAAATCCCTAGACATGAATGTGAATATTTAAAAGTATTTACAAGACATCTATTGCAAGAGAGCAGGCACGGACATGGACAATGGTGTACTGCTCAGTAATAATCGTATCATTTCATATTCAAGGAAAGTTGGTTTTTTTTTGTTGTTGTCTTATTAATAAATTCAATTTATGTGTTAGGCTTAAATGCATTATTTTCCATTTGGTAATTCAGTAAACAATAGTCTACCAATGCCAACAAATTTAAACCTTTTTATTATTAAATTTTCCTTTGCAGATATGAAACAAACTGGTAGTAGTGGTTACTATTACCCAAAGCATGTATGTTTGTTTCTACAGCAAGTGGTGCTTGCTCCCTGTGGAGTGAGCCAGACCTTTATTTTGCTCTGAACTACTGAAATGGAGCACCCATCCAAAACCCATACTTGAATGATCCAGTGTTTCATTAATTGTACACAGATGAGGAACTTACACTTCTGTCATGTTCTTCTTTTTTTTAACTGCCTTGTTTTTTTCCAGAGCTGCACAGAGACAACACATATAAATAGTCCCAAAGCTATTAACTTTCTCATCAGTGCTATTTTTGTCAGTGGCCTCTGATTAGTGCTGGTTCCATTATGAAAATGTTTGCATGTTGTTTGCATGTATTACCCAGAGGGTTTACAAACTCTAGAAAGAAACATGCAACTCTAGTGTTACCTTGTGTATATGGCTAAATACGATGCCTAAAGGTAAAGTGTGTTTGTTTGTTTGTTTGTTTTTCTTAATTTTGCACACACATCCCCCCCCATACCCTCACACCCTCTGCAGGAGTGCTTCCTCTGATGAGAAATGTGAAAAGAATGCTTTCTCTATGGGTGAACCAGCTGTCTGACAGTGTCACACCCTTTGCTTCCTGAGGGTTTGGGAGAGGGACTGCTCCCAGAAACACAGGTAGGAGAGCAGAGCTCTGATTCTCAGGGTGGATGGTCTGCTGCAGAGGGTGATTTTTGTGTAGTTTTTTTCCTTTTAAATAGATGCAGCACAGGAAAATAAAATTCTGTTTTGAACATTTAGTTGCCTGTTCAGAAAGATCCATTAACAGGGCATTTTGCTTTAGATTTTTATTTGCCTAGGGATTTCTTACAAGATATGACTAAGTGGTTTGTATATGATACACAGAATTTCATCTTAACAAAATAAACATTAATAACCTACTCAGCTTTTACAGTGGAAACTGCTGTTTTCGGTGAGCTGTCAAAGGTTTCTAGTGTGATTGATGAGCTGGGTTTAAGTACCTGGAAGTTTAAAAACTGCTTTGTAAAATATGTCAGTCGTTTTGTTTTATGGCCCCTTTTAATTTTCATGAGTCCAGGCAATACTGAGTTGTGAGCAGTGTTTAAAGGCTGCTGGTGACGTTGAACTTTGCAGAGCACAAGACTGATCCCACTGCTGCCTGCCCTGAGCGAGGCCCCAGCACTTCCCTCTGACACAAGTTGGAGAGAAGCACAGGTAGAGCAAGTAACTCAGAAACTGAAGTTAGATCTGTTTCACTGTAATTCAGTAGTTAGTGATTACCCCATGGGGCTGATGATGTCATGAGTGTGCCATACCTTCTGATTCAAAGTGGGTGGCCTCCTTGGCGTGCTATGGGGGGCACCCTTAGGAATGCTTTTCTGAATAAATGACTTTTCCAGCTGAGGAGGAGCTAGGGGTGGAGAGGGGAAATCTGTGGTGAATGGCTGGCTCAGGCTCAGATTGGGTATTTTTTTTTTTTTTAAGACAGCTATGGTGGTAATTGCTGCTTACAAGCCTTGGGGGAAAAAAGTATGAAGCATGATGTGAAAGCTGCAGCATACAGGAAATAACTGAGTTCTTCCAAGAGAATACAACCAGCTTATTATTTAAACTAAGATAAATGTATAATACACATAGCAGACTTTTTTTGCCCTGTTCATTCAGTCATTCTCTTCTTCCCCATCCTTTTTCCTCAAAACAAACTAAGGGAGAAGAAAGGCAATTCTTGTGAAATGCACTCATGCTTGCTACCAAGCTTGATTTTCCAACCCCTTTCTCCTCCTGGGCATTATGGAGTGGGAAAATGCAGATTTGACAGTTGGATAATTTTCTGTAAGGACTTACTGTTCACACCATCACTTTGCTTGGAGGACTCCACAATGCCACAGCTGGAAAATGCATCTAGAAGGGTACAGTTGTTCATGTTTCTGGTTCCTTGGTGTACAGTAAACAAAATCGAGTGTGACATTCAATTTAGAAGTCACTACCTACTAACTATATGGACACTGTCAATAAATATAGTAGGATGTAGAAGAAACCATGCTTCTCTAACTACAGAGGCACATTTCACAGGTGTGCTTATTTCCTTCTTTTTGATGGTTGAAAGTCATTAAAACTACTCAGGATAATGTTCTCAGGTTAGTGTTTGTTTAATATTGTATTCTTTAGGTAATCTGCTGCAAAAACTTACCTCCCTGGCCACATTGATAAGGTGCCTATTTAATCTAATTTTTAAAATGATTACAACCAATTCAGGTTTGAGAAAGTACTACTGCAGCTACACCTACAACAATGAAGAAGGTTCGAACTACCAAATTTTGGTGCTGTACAGGCTGCTCTTCTGCAAGACAAAATTCAGTTGCAAGGTCTGGGATCCAACTCTTGATGTCTTCTGGAAATTGTACAATTTACACACCATGTAAGTTGTTAATGCTGTCCATGTGGTCTCTGTGGATGTCAAGTTTCCTAAGCATTTCCATTGTAATTCTAAGACTGAAAAAAACCAAGAACTGCATTTGATCTTCTAAGCATGGCTTCATGGGAGGAAGTGCTGTTTAAAGGATTTTGTTCTTGAAGGACCTGCAGCAGAGATTGTGGGTTTGTGGCAGCTGTGGCTTGGTGACAGCCAGGTGTGTTCTTCTGAACATGCTCTCTCTTCTGCTGCATGTCCTGCTAGATGGGCATATCTGATATTCTATGTGTCCATTGGGAAGCCTGAGCTATGTAGTGCAGGTCCTCCTCCTGTGAGACCTTAAAGCTAGGTAGTGCACATTCTAAACCATTTAGTTTTAAAGTGATCTGTATCTTTTCCAACTGAAAGAAGAAAAATAATTACTTGAATACTGTTAATTCTTGCCTTGAAACCTACCTATTTCAGGCTTTTTGTTCTTGTTTCTGTAGGTCTGTGTTGGCCCTATATATGGGCATTTTGGACATGGAATGAATGCAACTTGTGATCATCTGGCTTATGCAAATCTTTTTTTAAAAGGCAGTTGTTTGGTAATTGTGTAACGTACTGCAGATGAACAGTAAGCAGGGCAGAGAGATAAACATGTAAATGTCTAAACATCTGTCTAGGTAACTGAATACCAAGATTCTGAAAGAGATTTTGGCCCTTTTTCTTTTAGTCATTTTTTGTGGGCTTTTTTTTGTGTTTTTTGTTGGTTTATTTTGTTTTTTGGGGTGGTTTGGTTTGGGTTTTTTTGTTTGTTTGTGTTTGGGGTTTTTTTTCCTCCCTTGGGTAATTTGAAAGGTTTCCAGCTGATTCACTGTTCAGAGCTTCTCCTTATTTGGAGAAATCTGTTTGTGCTTAAAGTCTGATTACTTGCTAAGATGTAATGACATAAATCTTATCTAAAACTGTCTTTTTACTGTTTGTCAAGTTGGTATCATTTAGTCATTAGCTTGTCTTACAAATAATTAATTCATGTTAACATTCAGCTGTATAAAGCAACATGTTAATTCCTATATAATTTGCATTAGCATATCTAAAGGAAGGCAAGATACAGATTAAAATGAAAGATTCCAAACAAGTATTTGCAATCTATTTTGACACAAGGTATTAACTGCATTATCAAGAGTGGTGTGGCAGTATTGACTGAGCTTACCCATCATTACTTTGTCATTTGCCAATGAAATTTGGGGTCTCTCTATCCTCTGTGTGCTGGAATTCTGAGTCTGTGAAAAAGATGGTGATATATAAGTGGTCCTTTGTGGTGGTAGGAAAATTGCCAAGCTTCTAGGAAGTCTACCACCATGGTTTGTCTTGGTTGTTCAGTTGAATAAATTCATGAATCATCAGATTTTTTTTCTAATGTACTTTTATTGTCCTCTTTGATCATGAATTTGGTATCTTACACGGCAAAGGGAATGTTTGTGATGTATGAGTCTATAGAAGTTAATAATTGCCATTAATGAATACATTAAAGGTCTTCTTATTCCTAAAATATATTGAATGTCATTCTCCCCTGCTTCCATGGTAGCTGTACTAATACTTGTAAACCTTTGCTTCAGCAAGTGGTTAGACTTTCAATTAACAAAGTGAGAACTCTGGCAGTCCTGTAGTAACACTAATTTAACTGGCTCTTGGGTGAAACCACCTCTAAAGAGCTGGAACTTTGTACATACCTTCACTGTGCTTTTAAGTGTTTGTTTTTTTCTTCCTAAAAATGTAAATGCTTTTCAACCTGTTTGTTGGTTTTATAGGGTTTTCTATTTATGCTATGCCCTATCTCTTTAACTCTCTGCTTCCTTTTTCTCATTCCAAACCAGAATCTTTTTCCATGTTGTCCTAGTTTGATTCCAAATGCCAGTTTTTATTAATCCTGTTCACAAACTGCAGCCTGGAACCCAGATCTAGGCATTTGCTCTTGTGATTAATGAACATTCATCAGGGATGACACAATCAGCTGGGATGCAGGTCAGGTGAAGGTGAAGAAAAGGGGAATTTGCTCTGTCTTTTTTAATTGCATTGGAAACAAATGGAGTTAAAATACTGAGCCGATTTTTGCAGCCTGATGTATTAGATGAGTGTATGTGATGCACTAACATGAATCCGTTTGTGTCAGTGAGAAGAAATAAAAGTACATTTGAAAGATAATTTTAGGAACTTGATCAGCTGTGTGTCTGGTTTTGCTGGCAACTGGAAGGTTGAAGATGAAATGAGTTCTGTTTAAATATTAGTGTATATAATGGTGGGACAAAACCATGGGGTGTAAGCTGATTTCTTTTTAAGAAGGGCTCCACTGGGCTTACCTTTCCTCTCATGACTGATATTAAGCATGGATTGATGAAATACTTATGGAAACATTGTTCTGGGATTTTGTAGGCTGAAGGTCATTTTATACTAAAGACTATGTGCATTATGATTTTTACAGCTGAGCTTTGTCTGTATGTCTCTTCCAGCTAAGAATTTAAGCTCATTATTTTGCAGTAAGATTGTTTTCTTTCTGACACTGCGATCTGATTTACAATGTGTGCTATTAGTAGTCTGTTCCTTCTTAATGAATATAATCAGGCTGAAGACACATGAAACACAATTGACAAATGCTGTGTATTGATTTTAAGCCTGGCCTGATTGACATACTAGAAGAATAGCCAATTTGCCAATAATAGGCTGTCTAGCAAAATAAATGTTAAATCTTGACAACTATTTGAAATTGCATTAAGGGGTCACTGGTCTAAGTGCCTCTTAAAGAAGATCACTTACAAAAATCTATGCATCCCCTTATCACGCATATACACATCTCCAAACATGTAAAGGAACTGTTACAAGACATGGAATGGGGGCATGTATAGAAGAAAGTATATGTCCATCTTGGGAAATAGGAGTTATCACTGAATTCTGACATCATCCTCTTGAACATACTTACTTCACTTCCACTGCCCAAAATTCACTTTCACTACCCAAAATTTGCTTAATACAAAAAAATTTCAAATTAACTGCTAAATTTTGTTGTACACTTGGAGGTTCACATATATACAATGTATTAGAAAGTCACTGTGGGAAATACGTTGTGCATAGTGGTCATCGTTTGCATTATTTCTTACTTGTCATAAAAGGTCCTGCTTGCAGTTCAAAGGACAGGACATTTGAATAATTTTAAACTGGTCACCTAGTGAAAGTGTGATACTCTCCTTTTTTGTGTGTGGTATTTTTCATTTCAAGAATTTATGAGATTAATTTGTCTTGGGTAGCATTGGCCACCCAAGTGAGCAAAGTTGCAATTATTTTCTGGTCTGCTTTTATACTGAACATATTTGCAGATTGGATTTCTTCCTCACTTTAAGCTTCGTCTGTAAAGTTGCTCTATTTTCCCCTATGATGTGTTTACCTATGGGTTCTTTAATTTTCTTCTTTTTTTCTTGGTAACCTGTTATTGCCTACTGCTGGCAGCTCTTTTAAGTGCAGTTTGAAGTAACTGAAAAATACACAACTGCTTAGCGCAACTTCGGGCTATTCCCTTTGAAATACATTTAAACTGTTTACTTGCACTTAGAGTTTTGTGTATGTTTAAGCTTGGCACATAAGCAGCCTTTCCTTTAAACCATTAAGTGAGAGGGAAGCATGCTGCTATTAGATAGATAACTTCACATGTTTAGTGTAAAACTGAATGGGGGACTGCAATGGTGATTAGTTCAGCAGCTTTCTCTGGACCACAGGCATCATTCCCAATATACTGGCTGGCTTCCAGCTCAAGCAGTTTTGGTCTGTGCAGCTGCTTATTTCCACTGGATCCAATATTTGAGTCCACTTTGCTTTTTATGCTGTTATTGTGTTATTCCCCAGTGCAAGCTAAACTGTTTTTTTTCCCTTAGTTGGCAGCCTTTCTGGGTGGATATGAAGTAATCACTATGAATAACTGTGTTTATAGTAGACTTGTTAAGTGGCTGAGGTTCCTTGCTAGTCATGTTATTTGTAACATATTACGTGTATATGCATTATTTCCCCTTGTGGGTTAATATAGGAATACGCATATTTACAGACTTAGCCCATAATATTTAGTGGTGCATTTTTCTGAATATACTAGTATTTTAAGAAGTATTAGAAATAACAGGGCTATTTTGACACCATGCCTTCACTGATGTAGGCAGAAAGATTTGTGTGCCTTTTAGAAGTTTTTATTAAGTTAGAAGGAACCTATGTGTACGCTTAGTCAGTCAGCTGGGAACTCTGGTGTCATGTCACCTTGCTCTTTAAATGACACATTGCATTCTTCATTGATTATAAACTGCTGCAGTGGGAAAAGGTTTGTGTTATTTTGTTCAGTCTTAAACCTTTTTTGTAATTAGGAAAGTGCTAACCCAACAATTTTTAATAGATCAGTAAGTAGAGATAGTGCACTCTTCTTCATATTGCAGTTTTTAAGAAGAGTTTATTAAACAAAACTGCTTACGTTTGCTCTGTGTTCCTCTCTGCCTCACCCAACCAACTTTCTAATTGCAAAATACTCCTGGACAAGTAGGCTGCATATTGGTATGCTCCTTTCTCCCTGGATTCTCCCCTTGCTCTTCCTCCTCAGTGCCTCTGAGGACAGTAAGGCAGGCTTGCCTACACACAGGTGAATGTATAGCCCCACTGCAGCGACCACAGCGCTGTAATGTCCATGAATATCCCAGAGCTTTCTCCACCCAGCTATTTCAAGGTGGCATGTGTATTACCTGGCCAGCTAAGTTACAGCTGTCTTCAGTGCAGCCTGGAAGCATCTATTCTCTGCTGGTTTGCAGCACTGAGTGAGTACCTCAGCCATCCAGAGTTCCACACCTGTAGCTGGTCATTTGGTTGGAGTAAGCTAGAGTGGCCTTTTGCTCTTTGTGTCAGCTTTGAGGGTCACAAGCTAGAAATTAAGCTCTTTGAGATTATTGCAGTGATGCTAAAGATACTGCAGCCTGGCTGGTATGGAGTTAAGGAGCTGTAATGGGGTTGCCTCACTCCTGACAATACAAGTAATCTGTATGTACTGTCTTCCAAGGTATTTTCTAGTCTTGTTTCCAAGACTTCATGGGGGGTGGTGTCCTCTCCTTCCTTTTCTGTAGTTTTCTCCAATGTTTTTACTTGAAATTTGCTTGAGAAGAATTAAAATGCTCAGACTCTTGTGTAGCCTCCTGAATCCAGCATCTGGGGTTTTAACTGAGACAAAATTCACCCCCTTGAACATCAAAATACCAAAACACTTGGAATAAGTTTCTAAAAATAAGGAAACTGTTTATAGTTGTGAAGTGCGAGATTACCATCAAATCTTTCTAGGTTACTGGAATTTTGAAACGTTTATTTTATTATTTAAGTAATCAACAAATTCAATTTTGCAGGAACTAATATGTCTGTGAAAATTAACAGTGTTCATATTACCAGAAGAAAATAATATGGTACTGTACAAAATGATGGATACCTGGAGTCAATCCTGGCAAACAAATATGCTTTCAAAGTATATACAATAGTACATGCTTCACAAATAATCTATGTGATGCGCAGAATAATTTTCACATTTTTCATAACTTTATTTGCTGGATTTTAAAAGTCCTTAATTACATGGGTAGTGATAAATGGGTTGCAGAACTGCAGCAAGCCATCTGCTCCCAGCAGATGGCAGGATATCCCAGTTTATCCCATCCAGCCACATACTGGGCACAGCCCAGGCTGCCTTCTGTGCATTTATGCTTTTGATATAGTCCCTGATTTAATGTTTTAAATCTTTAATTATTTTTAAAAGATTTAATACTTCAAATTTGAGCAGGTGCCCTTAAGGCAATGGAGTATTCCTGTTTATTGCTTCTATGAAACTTTTATGAAGAGTGACCTTACTTGGGAATATTCCGAGTCACAGACCTTTGTGCCAGGTTGAGGTGATGCTTTTGGGAGCAGATGGTGCCTGGGTTCCTTCAGTGGAGGAAGGGTGCTCTGTGCAGGTGGGTGGTAAACAGACTTGCCAGGGCCACCTGGGCTGTGCCAGGTTGCAGAGGATGGTTGTGAGGTGAAAAATCAGGTTCTCCAGATGCTGCAGATGCCCTTTCAAAGAGCTGAAGGTCACACCATGTGGCAGGCTGTGCCCATGCCCAGCACTAGGCAGGCAGTGCTAGATAAAGGAAATCCATTTCCCCTTTAATGATTTAAGCAACTGGCTGAGCTCAAGGTGAAAATTCCTCTTCATTTAGGGAGAGAGCACTTTTTATAGAAAACCGTTGTGTAAAAGGCGAGTTTTAGTTATATATTTTAGCCTGCTGCTGGGATTTAAGGCAAACAACCCTTCATCTCCTCCAGAGCCAATTATGTTAATGGTCTCGTAGATCTAAAAGCCATGGCTGTGTGTCAGGCATGGGCCTCTCACACAGAATGTGTGTGTGCAGATAAAAGGGCGCCTGACATACGAGATGTGCCTGCCACAGATTAAAGTCGTAGGCTTTTTGTTGCATTTCTGCTGTGATCACTCAGCAAATATTAGTAACATTTGGATGAATATTAGTAACATTTTAATGAAGTAGCAGAGAACTGAATTGCAGTGGTATTGATAGTAGTTGTTTCAAGTTGAAATCAAAGGAGAATAGTACAAAGGGTAGGGAATAGTACAATTTAAGCCTTCCAAAAGAGAGTATAGCTTATGAATTGCAGGAGTTTGGTGTTTAAGAAAACTGGGATTTTTTAAGTTGATAGTTAAGGTGATTATGCTCATGTCTGTTCTATGTTTTATGGTGTTAACCAATAGTTTTAGAAAAATCTCACAGGTCTCAGGGTACCGCTGTTACCTCTCAGGGCTATCCCTGTTACCTACATTCTGCAGAAGGCTCTAACATGGTGCTAAAATAAGGTGAAGACTCATGTAAAACAATTTAATAACAGGCAAATAATTCAACTTACATCTATCTATCAATATAGACAATTCATTTGAAAATAACTGAATGTATTTGAGTGCAGAGTGTTGTATTTTCAGATTTTGTAAAATTTACCGTGAGATGGTTTTATTAGCAGGACCGATGAGCAGTGATTGAGGGTGCTCTCTGTGCAGCGTGCTCATGTTACCTGCAGCTGAGGGAGGAGGAAATGGAAATCAGCCAGACAGAGATACTGAAATAATCATGTTTTAGCCCCACCTGCATCTCTGGTTGTGTTACTCAGTAGCATCTGAATTATCCTCTCTAGAAGTTAAACTCATCTTGATCTAGGAAGTGAAATTTATCTTGTGGAGCCACTCAGCTGGCAGAAATTTACCTTTGAAGCAAAAATTGAATATCCCTTTTACTTTTAAAGGCTTTTTCTATCCTTTGTATTGTTCCATTCCCTGGCACTCCTCAGTTTTGCTGGCACTGATTTGTACTAGATTTCTCTAAATATTAGACCACAAAAAAAAAAAAAATTAAGTGGAGAGGTAGCTGTGAGTAGGAGCAACCTTTGCAGCCCTTTTGTTTCATCTCTGTTGAGGTGAACATGTCAACAGCTGTCAGCAATAATGCTTATTTCTCCTACAGCAGTGTGATGGATTGATATGTGTACCAAAATATGTTAGAAATTGAAATAAAATATGCATTTTTTTATAATTTATCAGCATTATGATGGCACCAAAAAGCCAGTCTTATGAATAATACAGAGATCTACAGCAGGCATTATGTACTGTAGGTAATAAATGCAACATCTCTCCTAGTCTACCAGGAGAGTTGTAAAGCAGAACGCATTAGTTCTGCTATGTGATAATAAATCACTTTAGTTTGTCAGAAGGCTCTGGCTAACTTTTACTCTTGAGGTATGAAAGAGTGCAGTGCCATACGGCTCTGGATGGTTTCTGAAGTGTTTAGGCTGGCTCTGAATCTCCTGGGTAATGTTTGGAGTGAGCGATACGGTTAGATAACAAGTGGCAGTATTTCTCAGGTATCGATGTTGTGATGGCTCCCGTTGTTTTATTGCCTAGAGTGGCTGATTTTGTCCTAATTGGAACTGTAGCTCTTCTCTGATGCTTTGTGTCTCTATTGCAACGTGGTCTCCATGTCTCTCTGAAGAGTGTGTGAGAACACTGAGTGACAGCCTGCTCTGCTCCTTGGGCATCTTTTGGAGGGGGCAAATGTCAATTACCCTTTTCATGTGATATGCCTAAGCCTTGTTGTAGGCACTCATAGTAAAAAGCTAGATTTCCCTATGCTTGCATGCATATCAGCTGATCATTTCTGCAAACAGCCCAGATGATGGCAACACAGAGTAGTACAAGCAGACCTGGGCTGATTATGCAAGATTAGAGGAAAAACTACTTGTGTAAACTTCACTAAAATATGTAAGTTGTCTTGAGTTCATTAATCTCAGTTTAATTTTCAGAGCATTATATGTTGTGGTGTTTTTAGGAAAGATAGTCTTTCTAATCCATGCTTTCATAATTTGCACAATTCATTATTTAGATTTAAAGTGATGGAGTCTTCCATTTTCTAGCCAAGAAATAACAACAGAAATTATAGCAAAATGTTATTAAAAAGTTTTATCAGCTGAACAAAATATTTGTATCTGTGTGTATTGCATGTTACAAGGTATTATAAAAAGAAAATCTAAACTGCCTAATATGTGGAATGTGACTGTAATCTCTATTCTATTTTGTATGCTTCCTACTTGAAGACACATTTATTAATTACTGGCTATTATTTTTTGTTGCATTCACAAAGCCTTAATTGTCCCAAGTGATCAGAAGACCAGTCCTGTATTTCTGGCTATACCTTAAAATATACCTTAAAATATTCGTGAAGGGGTTGGTAAGATGTGAATTTTGAGACACCTCAAAATTCCATTGAAAAGGAGCAGCACTCCAGCTGCAGCAGATATGTCTGCCCTGGCACTCTGACCACAACCTCCTTCCCCTTTTCTTGTCATTGGCAAGAGGGAGCGAGATCTTCCATCTGCCAAGAGCAGTGTGCTCTAGCAATAGCAGTGCTGGGTTTCCAGACTTACCTGTTCAATTCTTCCTCATCCTTGCACGGGTCCTTTCATGGAATGTGATTCTCCATCGCATAGTTTTTTTTGAAGACCTTGGTATGAAGCCCAGGGTAAACTGTTTTACCCACCATTGCTGCTGTTGTGTGCCTAGGATGCTGCTGGGGAGGCAGTGGCACTGGTACCTGTGTGGTGGTCAGTGGCACTTCATGGGGCCCAGCTGTTTGTTTGGCCCTGTGTGTGGTGCCACAAAAGCTATCACTGCTCCGCTGTCAGTGGAGACAACAGAGTTTCTGTGTGGACTGCACAGAGCATCACTTCTTTCTGTTGTCTGTAGAGAGGCGAGAAGAGCAGGAAGCTCTCTGTGTTTACATGGAGACTTTGTGACTCCTTTTGCCTTGCCCATGTTACTCCAGATGTTTCCCTGATTCAGGATGCAACACTCTTCTTGGAGTATGCCTCAGTGCTGGTGGCCTCTGAGTCCATAGGAGTAGCTTGGCTTTGGACTCCATGGGGAGCAGCATCTCAGTCTATTCCATGGGTTGGTACAATTGAACACACCATTTTGTATTCTGGCCTGTCGACTGAAACTACATTACCTCAGCTACAGTTTTCCCTGGCAGATTTCACGGCTCTTGAATTACATCCATTCAGAATAATTGTTCTGTGCTTTCAGGGCTCCGAATGGTGTAATTAGTTTCGTATTTATGGTAACTGATCTGTACCTTCCATCTACAAATAATGTAGTGACTTTTTTACTCTGGGATTGTTCACAGAATGCATTGTGTACTTTAAAGAATGATAATATCTTTAAAAATATTCTTCTGCAAATTACTCCATATTGTGACTAATATTCTTTCTCTTGCTAAGAAGTAAAATAATAATGAGTAGTTGCATTACTGTATTTAACAAACAGCAGTGTGCCTTGTCTCAAAGAAAAGCAAACAAAATAAAGTACCTTTTTGGGCTTTATTTCATTTTAAATCAGTAGTGTGCTATAATTCTTACTTTGCCTTTCACTCTTTTAAGTCTTCCTGTGTTTTTCTCACCTTGACCACTGTCACTGGCTGTTACCACAGTCCTGTATTGCAATTTTATTTGACAAATCAAACATCTAACCTGAAGTTCTTATTTCAATGTAGTTGGTGGAATTTTCAGAGGAGACAGAATCAGAGGAACGTTATAGCCTGTGGTGTCTGATACAGGAAATTAAGAATTTGCAAAACAAGCTTTGTTACTTCTTGCTGTGTGGAGCTTCCTCTGAAAATCAAGAGAAGCTGATGTGCCAAAAAATTGAATGGCATTGCAGATTTTAATGATTATGTCAATAACTGTAAATCATAATTTTCCTTTACTTGGGGAGATATCCCTAAAGCCTCTAGACTTTCTGAACAGTCCTCTGTTTCCTTTTGATTTATTCTTATTCCAAACAAACACTAATTTTCTTGTTAAGTGGATTTAAGAATTGATGCAAGCAAGCTGTATTTAGTTTGGTTAAAAGAACTGGGTACCATGTTCCTGTCTCTTCCATGTTGAAGTCTGGTGTGCAAAGGTGCTTCTTGGCAGAGCCCCTCTGTCTGATGGCAGTTCTGAGGTCCTGCCTACACCAGCTAGTTCACTGCATGATTGTAGCATCACTGAGCCTGCTTTGAAGCAGTCATCAATTTCCTGGGAAGCTTTGGCCACAATATTTTGCTTGACAGTTTCTAATTTTACTGTTTGGGATAACCTTTTATACTTTCTATATCATTAACACATTGTGAAGTCTGTGGTTATGGCTGTGGAGTTTTGGTGAACCAATAATTGATCTTTTAAATCAAGCTGACTTTATCATAACACATCACAAAGTGTAAGAACTGTTTCATCCCTGCCTGGAAGAAGTTGTTTTAGAAATTACAGTAGAATCTGACATAGATTGTTTGATCTCATGTCTGAATGTTCTTTCAACAAAATGTGATGTAGAGTGTATCCTTTGATCTCATTTGTCCTCTTCAAGCACATTTCTGGAGCATTTAATGTACAGAATTCATTTTGTACAGAATGATGCAGTGCTGTAGAAATGAAGTCAGTAACATAAGTTTCAATGCTGAAAACTGAAGCTGCAGAGCATTATCGCACATGAACAGCTTTATCACAGAGAGACCTGTTCTTGCAGGTGCTTTGCAAAGCTGTTATTGAGAATAAAACATGCAGAATCTTCAAATGAGAGTTTGAGGAATTTGGCACTTGAATGCATTTGGTTTTTCCTGGTGTCTGTATGGCATTTCAGCTTTTCTCTGTCAGACTATAAATTATCTACTTGCTCTACATAGTCTTCACAAGTGTAAGAAGAAAGGAATAAGCACAAATACAGCCAGGGTCTTTCTGTGTGTCTTACTAAGGAATCAAGTGTATTTGCTGTCACGAGATTTTTGATTCCAGGAACTGCATTAATGCATTAGCTTTCATAAGCTCCCCTGAAAGCAGAAGAAATAATACCTCCTCAAATTTAAGAGTGTAATAATGAACCATGAAGTGCCTGTTCGAAAGTTGATGGGGAGGGTTCAAAGCAAGGTATCCAAATACATACAGAGCTTCTCTGTCCTATTGTAAGTGGGAGAAATAACTACAGTTTTACTCACTAAAGGTTTCTGTTCATGCTATGTGAGTGAGGGGAAAAAAAGAGGCATAAGTCAGGAAGGGGGCTGGAGAACAGGGTACTACATTAGATAGTGTAAGGTGAAAGAGAAGAGGTTTATGTCAAAGTGAGGAAGAAAGAAGACCATGAGCAGGTACATAAAGTCAGTAAGGATTAATGAGAAAGGGAACCATGGAAGGCACAGAGCCAGAACTCAGGCTGAGCTCTGTTACACCAGGGGTTGCTATAGTCTCCAGCTCAGTGTTGAAGGCAGGTTCACACACACAGAGCTTTCTTCATAGGATCCATAGCCAACAAAACCCACTCAACTCTTAGCAAAAAAAGTTATGGCAGGCAGAAATAAAAGGAAAAATTAAAAAGAAAACTTCCCCCATGGCCACCGACAGAGTCCCTGGATCAGTAGCCTCATGTCTTGGGAAGGGCATGGAACAGGAGTTAGAGGCCCTTGCAATAACAAGGGATCACTTTGATTTTTTTCAGAGGCTAACAGCAATTTCAGAGGCACAGCCTAAATTTCTTGATGCTAAGGAAGAAGGTTTCTGCTAGCAGCTGGCTGTACTAGCTTAGCAGACCTGAATTTGGATTCTCTGCTCTTTTTCCTCTGTGTCATGCTGTAGATGAGTTGCATTCCTCCATGATGCAACACAGTTTGACATAATTACTTGATGATGTTGTCTGGATTTTTGGATGTGGTCATGCTTCCCATCTTGTGCACCATGATGTGGCAGCACTCCTTACAGCTTTCTTCCCACTTGGTGTTCCAGGAGAAGTTTCCTTTCCACATGGCTATAATGTGGTAAAAGTTTAGTATTTAAACTCAATTTCAGACTAATTTTATGGAAATTATTTTATCTATTAAGACTATTGGAAATCATTTCAGAATAATTTCAGAGCACAAGAAGAAGGATGAATAGAGAATCTTAACACTACAAAATCTGCCTAGCAACTTACCTTTCACAGCTTAGATATAAATCTGGGCTCTGACAATGACAAATGCCCACTTCTGACTTCCTGTTATTTATTTTCTTTTCCTTTGGCCAAAGTTGTTTGTTTTATGACCTACTAGCCCCTTCTTGCCTTGGAATTTTGCCCTTAAGCTTTACAAAAAAATTACCTGATATTATTATTTTCATAATAAAAAGTACCTGAAACTGTAAATCACGCATGCAAATATGTAAGACATGCCCAACAGTGCTCTTTCATAAACATTTGCTTTGCACTGGAGTAGACTGAGAGGAGTAATGCATTATTGGAGTACAATAAATATTTCCTAATCCCTAAGCACTTCTAAATCTTGGGAAATCAGGATCTTGGGAAAGATTTTGTATAGCAATGTATTATGAGTCAAACTTTCTATATTAAAAGTTGGTGGACTATTCCCCAAACTACATGTACAGATGCAAGACTTCATTGAGGGCTGTTCCTTCAAAGGTACTTACAAATATGTATTTAAAAGTTTATCCTCTTTGATGTGTAAGTTTATGAATACTGCAACACAGCTTCTTTCATCTGCAAGCCAGCTCATCGCTTATAGCCTGTAAAGGGTCTGTTCTAGGTGGCAATGACAGTAGTGAAAAATCAGATCCAAGATGTTTCTTGACATTCTTGTTTGTTACCATATTTTGGGTTCAAACTCTGAATATGAAAAAAATAATTAGTTTTTTACACAGATACATTTGCTCTGCTGTTAGTTTACTGTGTCTTTTTCTTGCTAACATATCCAGATTATTTGTGAAAGCTGTGATTTAAATCACTAAACAACCAGAGTATGTATACTTGGATTTCTCTCAGAAGTCAGTTGCGTCATCTGATGATTTCTTGCTGATAGGTAAAAGGAGGTTGATCTAGAGGTGAAAACATTAAAGTCAATTTTGGGGTTGAGTTTTCTGGATAATAATAATTACAGTATCTTTGTATGTTCACTGCTATAATTTGTTCTTTGCATGTTGTTTTCCATTTCCTGTAAAGAATCATTAATTGCCCCAGTCCTCTTTCAAATACATGAGTTTAAAATTTCTTCCATTTCTTAAGGTAAAGCCATCTTTAAAGTCTTTAGAATTATTTCAAGAGTCATAAATGTACCATATCACAAAAACTCTTGTCCTGTAGCTTTATGATTAATTTCTGCAGCCTGATGTATTCTTCCTTTTTCCTCCTAGTTCCAATTTCTCTGTATTCTCTTGCTCTGAGTTCCCCAAACTGTTTCACAAAGGCAGCACTGCTTTTGTGAAAACACAATGACCCAGCAGTCACAGCTGGAATTGTGTGTAAGTAGGGGGTAGCAGGAGTTTCTTAAAGCTTTTCCTAACGTGAAACCCTTAAAAATGGAATAATATTGTTTAAGTATATTTTGTATTTTGATAATAGAATTTTTTTAGGCTAAAAATGCTGGGGTATAATGACCTAAATCTCTGTGTAAGTATGTTTAAAAACTCTGTGCCCAAGGGATTAATTCCTTGTAGTTAAAATCCCCAGTGTGGGGATTTTAAAATGAATGGCAGAAAGCACTGTTACAAAAAGGACAATTTTCCACTTAAGATGTGTGACAAATAGAGACTAGACTAATTTTAACTTCCTATATCAATCAAAACATATAATTTTACTATGGTTTATATTAGAGAAATGGACTGTTCTATATTGTGCCTTTTCATTTAAGATATCTTTATATTTTCATGTGGAAAAAAAAAAAAAGACTATACCATGTTGCTAACTATAGGTGTAAGAACATTGATTTTAAATCATTTGATCCTATCTGGTCTTGGCTTCAATCTGGACATAGGCTCCTGAAAGGATTCAACTTGCTCTTATGTTCAAACTTCCCTGTTTTCCTGTTATCCAAGCCATTCTTCTATTAGGAGCTTGTTTGACCTCTTGTGACATTTCAGTATTGCCATGCCTGCAGGTGTTGAAGTTTTGCCCATAATGGCAGGAGTTCAAAGTTAGAGACTTAATTCTGTAAGAAAAGATCTCTTCTATCAGTGCTCAGCTTGGACAGTGAGCTGTCAATCAGTGAATATATTACCAAAGCCCACATGAAAAAGATGGATATTTTGCTTAGCCTGGTCCATCACAACCAGTTCATTGCAAATGGTTCAATTCTGCAAGGCAGCCAGAGCCTTAAGTGTCCACCTTCCCTGTGCAGAGATGGGGCCACATTCTTCATCTTGAAGGATCTTGGGAGGAGAAGCTTTGCACACCCAAGTTTCAGCTCCAAAGGGCTAAACCAAATAACTACTGAGATGATTTCTTGGAATGTAAAGAATAAAAAAGCGTTCATAGTTTAGAAGGTCATGGTCTCTGGCATTTTTATTTTTTTATTTTTAAACTATAGCTGTTAGCAGTATTTATCTGGTTGTTGTTCTGTTGGATTTGCTACTCAGCTGTGCATAAGGTCAGCAGTTTTTATTGTTAAAGACCATTTAGGAGCTCTTATTTATTGATATCTTGCATAATTTATGTTTTCTGTCTCCAGATAGGAATACACAATGTAGGAGATAGTATAGGTTTCTAATGATGTACCGAGTGGGGAAGCTGTGCAGAACAGTGGGTTGATATTATATTAGCAAATGTAATACTGGATGTGTATCTTCCTTTAATTGTTGAGCTGTTTGTTGTGACCCACCACTGACCTCTTTAAGAACAATTTCTTTTTCATATACATTTGGATAGACTAATACCTTTCCAAGGTAATTATGCCTCATGTAGATAGTATCTTTGCAAGGCAGAGGGATGAATTGTGACTTGACTCGCCGGTTTCCAAATATAGCAATCAGTTTCTAGTGAAGCTTTAGAATTAAAATGATTCTCTAGCTGGAATAGGAGCTCTAGAAAACATTTAATTAAAATAAAAATCTGTTATACACCCTTTGTGATATGTAGTATTTCTTTGCCTTGGAAAAACACCAAGAGACTTCTAGTTTTCACAGTCATCATTATGATTTCTTTGAAAATGAGTCCCTAGAAAGATTTGTTCAACCAGGTCCCATATTAAGAACACAAGGGGGTGGGAGGAAAAGTCATTAAAAAAAAAAAGTCCAGAACCTATTAGGAGTCCCCCTGAGCTCATACCTAATATCAGAAGGTATTTCCAGTAGTCAGAAACTACTGCCGGAAAAATGCCGCTTTTCCCCTAAGATCCAGAAGGCAATCATATTCACAGTGAGAGATAAAACACAGGATGCTGAACATGGATTTACAGTGGTTAAACTGATACTGCTTATGTAAACAGGTAAAAACTTGTGTGTGGGGAGAACCTTCCTAAACTGGAACATTTTACTTAATATTTGGAGTAGTTTTCCTTTCCATCTGCTCATGTTTAGTTTGAAAACCGGTCCCTAGGTGCGTTGAAAAATCATTACATGATTATGTGCCTTCAGCCTTATACTTGCAGTTTCACTGATGCTGATGTTAAGCAGATAAAATTAACACTTTTGTTCCCCCTGTATGTGCTGCTGCTTGGGTAGAATGGATATTTTCAGGGTTGTACAAATGTCTTTGCACCAAATAATTCACAACTAAAGGAGAGTTGCTCCTGTTTTCATGAAAAGGGATCTCTTTGCAACTCACTGACTGCTTGTGATGGTTTGACTGTGGCTGGATGCCAGGTACCCACCAAAAGCAACTCTATCACTCCCTTCTGCAGCTGGGCAGGGGAGAGAAAATACAATCAAAGGCGGATGAGTTGAGATAAGGACAAGGAGACATCGCTCACTGATTACTGCCACAGAAACAGGCTTGACTTGGGGAAATTAACTAAATTTATTACCAATCAAAATCAGAGCAGGATAATGAGAAGTAAAATTAATCTTAAAAGCACCTTCCCATCACCTCTTCCTCCTTCCCAGGCCCTACCTCCTCCCACCCAGTGGGGCAGAGACACAAGAAATGGGGGGTTACAATCAGTTATGACATGTTTATTCTGCTGCTGCTTCTACCTCAGGGAAAGGAGACCTACCTTGCCCTGCTTCAGCATGGGATCCCTCCCACAGGAGACAGTTCTCCATGGACTTGTCCAATGTGAGTCCCTCCCAAGGGCTACAGTTCATCATGAGCTGTTCCAATATGAGTCCCTTTCTACAGGTTCTCCAGGAACAGCCTGCTCCAGCGTGGGTCCCTGACAGGGTCACAAGTCCTAAATGTGCTTCAGCATGGCCTTCTCCCTCCATGGAGCTCCTGGTACTGCCAGGAGCCTGCTCCAGTGCAGGCTTTCTACAGGTCAGCCTCCTTCAGGCATCCCCCTGCTCTGGTGTGGTCTCCTCCACTGACAGCAGGTGGATCTCCCCCATGGGCCTCAGGGGTGAGCTGCCTTACCATAGTCTGCACCCATGGGCTTCAGAGAAATCTCAGCTCTGGTGCTTCCTCCTTCTCCACTGACCTTGGTCTCTGAAGAATTGTTCCTCTCATGCTCATCTCTCATTTCTCTGGTCAAAGTCACTTCTATGCAATAACTTTTTTCCTTCTTGAATCTGCTGTCCCGGAGGTAGAGCTGCCATTGCTCGTTGGCTCAGCCTTGGCCAGTGGCAGGTCTGTCTTGGAGCCTTCTGGCATTGTCTCTGCTGGACATAGGGGAAGCTCCAGAAACTTCTCACAGTAGCCATCTCTGTAAGTCCCTGCTTCAAAATCTGACCATGCAAACCTTAATACATGCTATGTAGTGAAAGACAGTGCAGTTTCATTTTTTCTCTTCTTCTGTTCTTTCCTCACTTCTTCAATTTATATTTGTGCTTACACCAGTTCCTTATTAATACTAAAACTGTCCAGTAGTAAAACTACTGTGGTGTGTAAATTACTGTATATTAGCATAGTTTAAATCAAAATATGAGCAAACTTCAAATTTTATTCTTGTTTAGCTGAAATATTTTAAAACTTCATGGTCAGTTAAGTCATACCTCTTGGTTAAATTGCTGTTACATTACATATTACATATATAAGAATATTAATTCCTTCTTACAATTTCTTCATAAAACATTAAAGCAGTCAGGATAGTAAGTGTGAAGAGAATGTGGACGAAAAGTGCAATTATCTTCTCCTGTGAATTTTTTCACAAAGTAAATCTGACCTTGTGGATTGACCCACATCTTTATTCTGCAAATTCTTACTGATAACCTAGAGCAAAGCTGGCCAGTGATACTGGGTATGGGAAGCAAATTGTCTCAGGATCACATCAGCCTTTTGAAGATTATCAGCTTGTTTGACATTGTTTTGTGCGTCACTTCACTTGCAGATGCAGTATGCTCACTGAATTTAATCTGAAATTCATAATTCCTCTTGTCCATGGATTTGCTTGTCCCCGTTTTTGCTGGAATGTGGCCGTGGATTACTCTAAATTCAGATTTGTGGCTTAATGGAAAATTTGCAATTTTTAAAGTTTTGTCTTTTAAGGGTTTGACTGTATATCTGTCTGTAGTGCTTATCATGGGGGATTTTCAAATATTATGAAACATTGCAGAGAATGATCAAAATTACCTATGTAATTCCTTCATATCTTACAGTTAATGAATTAATATCAAACCTGTCAGTGTACTTGCAGAAACCCTTCATTTCTTAATCACAGTTTGTATTCTATATAATTAATGCTGTTTGCCACTCTTTTACTATATTCTCTACTAAGACAGCAGACAGCTGAGTGTTGCCAGGTCTTGACTTCTGCTCTCTTCGTACTATCACACCAAATGAAAGCTTTCAAACTCTATATTAATTAAAGAAACTGAAGCTTGAATTGAGTTCAACTCTTGCTAATACCCTGCTAAGTACTTAAGTCAATCTAGAGATTGCTTGGTAAGTCTAATTATACTCTTAGGAATATATGGGACTGAAAGGTCATCTCTTGTTGACTATAGCTATAGACAAAGTGACATCATGAATCTTTAACAGAACTAGTTTATCTTTTGGAGATATTATCAAGTACGGTATAATGTTGGATCAGGCCAAGTCATATGCCAAGTTTAACAAAAGAATTAAAGAAAGTGAAGATTGCATTACATGGTAAATGCAAATACTTAAGTGTACATGTGAGTATGGCAGAGGACTCAGTTGGATTTTAAGTATGTAAACTTACATTCTCATTTTTAAGTTGCATTTTACTCTTTATTAAGATAATCTTATTTGATAGAGACCATGGAATGTAAATTTGAAATACTATGGGCTGTATTTAAAATGTAAATCCAAAATTTGCCTGTCTGCTTGTATCACTGAAGGAGGTGATGGGACACATGTATGCCGCAGAACTGCATAGGGTCACTTGAGTAGCTGTGTTTAAAATGTTAACCTGATTGATTTTCCAGCAGCCAGCCCATGAAATTGTATGACAAAACCACTTAAAACACTGAAATAGAATAAACTTTACTCTTAAAACACAAATTATTTCTTTGTTTACTTTGGTAAGAGAGGAAGTCAGGAATTTTTTGCTATGAGCTCGATTTCAGAATACAGAGTACGTGCTTTGATGGGTGAAGTGTGTGGGTGCTCATAAAATCCATGTTGAAGGCAGGACCTAGTTGAGCTGCATGTATGAACAGCATTACTCTGTGCTACAATCTCTCCAGCAAAAGTCAGTGTGACTTCAAATCTGAAAGCAGTGCCCTGTAATAGTACTGATATGACTGAACGGAAGCAGGGTAGGAAAGGGACAAAAGCAGGTTAGTTGGATGAAAACTTTCTCAATTTTACACATGGATTTAAAGCATTTTTCATGGGGAAAAAGAAAACAAACCTCAAATGTGTGTCATAAAATCTCCAGAGAATTACTCCTTAAAATCACCTTCTAAATTATGTTGCATCATATTTCACTGAAGGTAACAATCAGCTAGAGGTTTATTGATTTATTGTCCAATTTCAACTAAGTCAGAAAATGGTGGTATATTGTGGCAGCTGTCATAAATGTATGAAGTCCTTTCCCTCAGTTCCTTGTTTTTCAGTATGTATCAATATTCCACTGTAAAACTACCCTGACAGGGAAAAGCCATCTCTCCCCTTCCCTGTGAAGAAGAATATTCATATGGCTGGTGAGCAGCTCTTCACATGTGGCTAGCACAAGGTCAGTTTTCCAAGCTGTTTGTTCAGAGTATAGTTTTATCCATCACAGAAGAGATAAACACCCTAATGCTCTACTGTCAGCATATTTATTATCTGAATGCAAGTTAACATAGATATTGTCATCTGAAAAAAACTCCATAGTGCAATGCATGAATGCTGTGCCATAAGCTTTGACATAAATTTTATGGAAGAGTTCCTTCTAGAGGCTTGAATCTGATACCCATAAAATGAAAGCCTTTCCTAAGTGTATGGTGAGTAGAGAAATGCTGCAAGCTTCATTTAATTTCCTTGCTGACTTTGTACTTACTCTCTGTTGAAGGATTTTTTGTGTATTTTCTTTGATTCTGCAGTCAAGTCTATTCATCACCTCTTAATGCAAATCCACAACTCGCTATCTTCCAGCTAGTTTTAAGAAGTTACCACTGTGGTTTCTGGTATTCTCTTGTGCTTAAACAGTGACCCTCTGCAGCAAAAATATACTGAATTAGCAGTAATATGAAAGTGTACATATATAAATGGAGCTTCTATTATCTTAATTGGTTTTTACTGATTTGCGGAGAGAAAGAGAAATAAATAAATAAGGATGATGATTATGCATGCCCAATGTAAAAGAAAGCCTAGTCAAAGAATAGCCATAGATAAATGACAGTTCTTACTTTTGCAAGATATTAGGTTTTGAAATCTGAGAAACAGTCTCAAGATTTATTCTCATTCAAGTCTCTGTTCTATAGGATGAGATTCATGACTCTCAACCGATTCTGTTGAGACTCTGGAAAGCATCCTGCGTTGATTATTTTCCCAATTTCAACTGACTAAAAAGTACTGCAAAGGGTTGTTATTATAGCTGTGGGGTGTTTTGGTTTTTGTTGTTTTTTGTTGTTGTTGTTGTTGGCTTGTTTTTGTTGGTTTTTTTTCCCCCCAGTCCATTCTCACAGAGCAGATTAGGATGATTACACCTCGCTCTATTCTCAGTGAACACAGAAAACAACTAATGGTTGCCTAGCTCTAACAATTTCCCATACTGGAAGGCTATTACTGTCTCTCTTGTTCTTCTGGTAAAATGCTGTCACCCAGGCTTTTTGTCCTGTTAGTGTCTAGTCAATTTTCCCAATATATTTATATGTAGGTGCATTGTCCAGTCCTAATTTTTGAAGTTGTTCTTAAAATTGCAAAAATTTTTTTCAGTGTAGTGACATCTGCCGAGTTTGTACGAATACAAACTATTTTCATCTAAGCCATTCATGAAAATGGCAGTCTTTCCAGGACCTGAGACAAGACATTGCAGAACTTCTTTATACCTTTCTCAGCTTGATGGAGAAGAGCTGATAAATCCTTTAAATTGAGTGCAATTCAATCTTTACCATATTTCTTCTGCTTCTGGGAATGTCACATGTGACAGCATCAACAGCCTTAGTAGTAAGGCTATATCACATCTACTGCCTGTTCCTTATCCACTACAGCAGTTGGTCTGTCAGAGAAGGAAATGAGATTGGCCTGACTGATTTCTTCTTGGAAAACCCAAATTGTCTGTTCCCTATCACATTATTATCCCTACAGTCTTTAAAAATTGATTGTTTGATAATTTGTTTTACCATCTTGCCAGTTATTGAAAGTATAGGACTGCTTTTCACTCCTTTCTGACTGCTTTTTCCATTTTTAAGGATGGGTGCAGTGCTTGATCTCTTGTCTCCAAACTCTTCATTCTCTCTAAATTCTCAATGAACTTCAACTGGTTTGCTATATACTGTACATTGGCCAGCCACCACCAGGCCTGGCCAACCTGAGAACATTTGACTTACTGACATATTCGACTTTTTTTTTTCCCACTGGTAATATGAAGTCTATACAGCTATGTTGATTTTCTTTTCCCCTTTTGTGCCAATAGTCCACTACTTTGAAGGTAGGATGTGAGGGTATATTTAAAAAAAAAATTGTATTATAGCCCATTGAAGATGTTTGACTCAGATCCATCCACTGTGAATTGCTACTGTGATAAAATTAAAATTGACTATAAATCAAACTTTCAAAGAAATTTAGCTTCCATTGAGGCATGGTTCCTTTTGCGTGGCTTCACAAGCCAAATTGAGGCATTAGAACTTTGAAATGTATTTAAACCAGGCGCTGTGTAAATTCTCTAAGGCAACAGCCATCTCTTCCAGAGCACTGTAGTTGAGTTAAAAACAAAACGATCTCCAAAGATGCCTGTGTGTCCCCAGAGACTACCTGTGAAATCTAGATGAGTATGTTTAGGTACCTAAATGATAAAGGTTGCACGGGAGGAATGAAGGTGTTCAGCACAGGTGTCTAATGGCATGCTGGTACTGAGATGCAGGTAGTACATCTGCAATGCCTCTTTATTTCTTTACAGGTCAAAAACTCTAAAGCTAGATAAGATTTCTGTGAGCCCCACTGTGATTGCCTTCGTGAAGCCAGTATGGCCAGAACCCTATGACATTTATTTTTTGAATACTACATATATAATTTTACTACATATATTGTGGCAAGGCACAACTTGGCCTGTGTCAATTAGCAGTTTCTCAGACCATCTTGTTCATGAAGTAGGGCTTGGTCCCAGGAGGCATGGTGAGTGAAGCCAGTATTTGGGAGATGGAGTGTATTTTTTGGATCTGAGCTGGGACATCCATGCTCTTTACAATGAGGAGATTTGTACCTGGGTGTGGTTTTTTTTTTTTTTTTTTTTTTTTTTTTTTTTTTTTTTTTTTTTTTTTTTTTTTTTTTTTTTTTTTTGTTGGTTTTTGTTGTTTGGAGTTTAAGGGGCATGTGCATGTGTGGGGGGTTTTTGATGTCTTGGTTTGGTTTTGTTTGTTTGGAGTGGGGGTTTTTGTAATGTGTTTCAGAAGTAAACAGTGAAGTTGGGTCTTAGATCTGACTGCTGTTCAAGCACTTTTGTAAATGTTGCCCTTTTGTCATATTTTACAAATAATAAGTACCTTTTTGACATAAATTATATCCTCATGATGTAGACTGGTCTCTGTGAAATATCTCTTTAAAAACTTGGTCTGTATAACATGCTAATAGCATGGAACATGGTCACTTACTAATCATTAATTATGTTGATATTGTTACTGTGAAGTGGCATAAAGTAGGAAAATACATTAAAGATGTTTATTACTTTGCTCTTCTCCACAGAAAAACAGTTTAAAGCTTTATGTTAAATGAGAAAATAGAATGGAAAAAAAAAAGTGGTGTCAGCAATATTTAATGTAGCACTGAAGACCTGTGGTCAGTGAAATCTTGTATTAACTTGCTCTTTTTAAGGGTATCTATTCAGTCTTTACCAGGACTTCCAGCCCTGCAAAGAAGCATTGGGCTGGAAGGGAATGTTGCTCCATTTGAAACAGCTATCTACAGTGTAAGTACATTATAACTGCATTGATAGTTCCATTATCACAGCGTGAGTCTATCAGACTCAGTGAGGTTGCTAAGTAATCAGTCAATTGCAGGTCTTATCCTTAAGTAGGGCTCTGGAAAATAAAAGGAATGCTGTATGGAAAAGTATTTCTCTAGGTGTTTATTTCCAGTGGTAGAACTTATTTTAGTAAAATACTGGCATATTTTATTCCAAGATAGAACTCTGTGGCAAATCCACACTTACAATACTGATACTTTAATGTGAGACTCTGCCATACTGAATAGCACTAATGCACAAGGTTGCTTTGAGATGCAAAAGAAAAATGGATAAGAAGGAAATAGAGATGCAAATCTGATGGGCATGAGAGAATGATATCTATCATGTTTGAAACAGGTCATCTGTAGCAATAAACTGCTAGTTTCAAAACTGATACCCTTACAGATATAATGATGGTTCAGCAAATAACCGCCATATCGAACAGGAGTCAGATTGACCATTACTGCAACAACAGGATCACCTTTACAATTGCCTGTTGCAAGGTGTCATTAAAAAGATTAGTTGTATCATTGGGCAATCTGAACACAGATGCCAACATGTGAAAAATGAAATCTAGAGCAATTTTATTTCTCCTGAACTATTTCTGGTCATAATATCACCAGACATTTGCTGTTTGGAAACTTGGATTTCAAACCTGTCTGCTAAATCTTAATTCCATAAATTTTAATAGAAATTTTGTAGCATTCTTTTGTGAAGAAATTCATCATAGAATCTTAAGGAAACAGAAAAACCTGGTCATCGTACTCTGGCTAACCTTAATTTAATCTAAAAAAGTATCATGTGCATTGAAGGAGCTAGCCAAGTGTGAGGAAAAATAATCAGGAGCTAAAAGAATTGAGAAAGAAAAATCTTAGAGGGATATTATTTAGAATATTCACTATTCCATCTAATAGAATATATTAAAATAATGTTAGCTTTTTATTTGATTATATGCACTCATCTGTGAGATCCTAAGACTTGCTAGCAGAGATTACTTAGGGAACAAGGGGATCCAAGAAGTGAGGGTTTCTGTGGCCTTGGTCTGCTAATACTTGGAGCCTACTCACTTAATGGTCTGTTCAAGCTACAGTAATATCTATTTATATTGCATATTTACAATGGGTATTCACTGAGGGAGATTGATCATCGTAGTTTCTCTCCACAGTGAGGAGATGGAGATCATCTTTTCCTGAAGATGTGTTAGAGGAGCTAAGTTTATCCTTCTCATTGACCTTTTTAGGGTGACTCGGGAGACACATCCTCTAACAGCAGAATTGCTGAGGCAGGTTCCTTCTCCATTACAGCAGTAAGTGCTTGGTGTTGTTTGAGTCTGAGTGAACAGGAAGCTGTATTTGCCATTTTAGATATGGTTATTCCTAGAGTGGGTTATGGGAACTGCTTGTTTGGGAATTGGTCTGTTTTTCTTATGCTTCTATAGCATTTGAGTGTGGACAGGAGCAGCACTGTAACTCAGGTTTTGAATTCAGAACAGCAGTTTTGCTACAACTGGTAGTGCAGACTCAGTCTTGAGCAGTCTTGGTGCATCTCTATCAGGACAGAGACATGTATGAACAGCTCTGCCTTTTTTTTCTCTGACTACACATAACCTTCCTGTAAGCCTGATGCTTCATCCTTAAGAAATAAAGGTTCCAGGAGATACAGCTGCAGCATACTATGAAGTTGAGAGTACCGGAAATGTGTTTTCTTTCAAGAACCGCCTCAAGAATCCATGGGTACTTGTGAATCCTGAGCTGCTTCCCATTTTCCAAGCACAGGCTTGTGAAGAACATGAGTGTAGATAGTGAAGATGCTTTTTTGAGTGGACAGCATCTGTGTTTCTACATTTCTTAACTCTGTCTGTGGATTTTATGGCATATACTGGAACTTGCAAAGAGAACACTGATTTAATAAAAACTGGGAGTGTGATTCTTCCAACTATCCCTGAAAGGATATTTAGGGGCTTCATATCCTTAGACACACACCAGATTAAACACAGTACTCAACTAGAAGAAAAGACCATATATAATTTGTTACATTTTTTACATAATTACAAAGAAAAAAGAATA
Source organism: Aegithalos caudatus (assembly GCA_013389925.1). Classification (NCBI taxonomy): domain Eukaryota; kingdom Metazoa; phylum Chordata; class Aves; order Passeriformes; family Aegithalidae; genus Aegithalos; species Aegithalos caudatus. The sequence goes on along the minus strand of WEIU01001706.1, from coordinate 237,919 downwards.
AAATCAATATGCAGAATTCTTCGTTTTAGCTTCCATTTACACTTGTGGTCTAATTTAATAGTGTATATCTATTTTTAATACAGCTCTACAGTAATGCTTAATGCTTTAAAAAGAAAGGAAAAATGTGAAATCAAAAACCACTGAAGGAATTAATAAAGATAAATACTGCAATATGGTAGAATTTTTGAGAGAGGTGAGTATAAGGTTCAACCTTTAAATCCATTTAAGGTTCAGGAGAAATATACATGTCAGACAATATTGTTATTACTGCTTCATAAAATTTGGCAGAAACCCTGATGCATGTTTCTTGTATAAAAACACTTCACTGCCCTGCAGTTCAGATCATTTGGCTGCTATAAAATAAGGAGTTCAAATAATTTGCCTCCTCTTTATTTTATTTGCATCTTTCCTTAGATTCAAGCTGTGCATGTGTGAAAAGAGGAGTTGAAGGGAATGGTGCCACTTTTGAATTCATTAATAAATAATGATGCATTGATATTTTATGAATAATTTCTCCCAGCAAATTTTTGGTACAGTATAGCGGAATTGCATACTCAAGTATTTTATTCTTAGAGTATTATCAAGTTTAGTTGTTGTTATAACAATTTGTCAAGATTAGTTGTTTCTACTTAAAAGGACTTGAGGATTTGCTGTTCTAAGATTTTTTTTTTTTTTTTTTTTTTTTGTGGCAGATACTGTAAGTTCTAATAGTTTACAAGCATATGTTAAAAAAGTGAACAAATTGTACTACAACTTTCTCTTCATATTCAGCAACTGTCTTATACTGTTTTGATATCAAATAAGCATCAAACCTAGAAAGGTATTTTTCCTTGATACTGCTTATGGTAAAAATGGCCTCAGAATATCCTTGACCCTGTGGACTCAAATATTTTGAATGTAAATATGTGTATTATTTGTACAGTGTCATTTTGAACTCTATCTGTCCTTGTTCTCACACATTTATTTTATCACCAGAAGAGATTCCTGTACTAGACAAATTATTTTTTCTACTTTCATGGCCATAACAGTGAAATAAGCAAACTGACATTTGCATTTCTCATTTCTTGCATTGTGAAGTTTTGATCCACCCTGCAGGCATCTGCCCTTTCGGTTGGTTGGGTGAAAGACATTTCAGGATTCAGTTGCCTAAAGTAGACTTGTAAAACTCTTGCAATCAGACATGGAGACTCCAATGTCCTGTCCAGAAGACAGGAATTTTCCCAATTTATTGTTGATTTTTCTAATTGTATTGAAAATGCAACTAAACACAATAACATAGAAGACATTAAAATATGTTCTTTACTGTAAAGTGGAACCCTAAAAAATATCCAAGTTACTGCTAATTATGACAATATACTCTTGTGGAGGCTGTATTTAAACTATATGCTATGATATGCCGCCTTTTAACACTGGGATAAGACCAGATGTAGTAATGACTTAACAGTGATACTCTATTCTCCTGGAAGACCTCTTTAACCCATCTACTGCTGTCTCCTAGCAGAGGTGGGGAGTAAATTTAGAAAGTCCTTGTGACAGTCCTTATTTCATTTGTGGTTGAATGGGTAACTGTAAACCTGCGTAAAACAATGACAGTGTTACACCAAATCCATTCAGAAATTAGTTTTTGCTAATACTATTTGAAATTTACTACCATGAGCGGTTGTCTTGTAAAAGGTATATAGACTTAATAACACATTTGCCAAGGATTATCAACTAGACGTGATTTAAGTAGATCACTTATTCTGAGCTATTGTTTGCTCTAAATAGTTGTAAAATATAAGAAACTCAGTTCATCATGTCATCTTACATATACTTAGTAAACAAAATACATGAACATAAAATATACCGTGTTTAGACTGTGTGTATATAAATCATCATGGGTAGAGATTTTCATTTTAAAGGCTTACTAATTTAACCTACAGGAAGCAGAGGTGGAACCTTAAATTCAGTGGGAATTCCAGTTCTTAAAAAGATTTCTTTACTACCTCTGGAGCAAAAGAGGAACCTAGTACTATTTTTAGATTTATGCGTAGTAAGGATAGAAACACTACTCTGTATGTAACCTTCTAGTGGATTGTTACCATGAATATGTTTAGTAAAAGACATGTAAAGTCATGTAAAAAGAGATGAAAGGTATGGTCATATCTTAGCTGAAAGGCATTTTTAACACTGCTTGGGTTCATCTCCTTTACTGTTGCTATCTTGCAGGTACTTAGCATTTATAGACATCATACCCTTGTAATTGAACTTGCATGAATCATTTATTTACTACGCTGCACTTACGGGTAATATATGTCAAGGGAATTCATTTTTTATTATAGCTGATGGAGCCATTATGATGTCATAATATATACAAGGATAGAGATATAGCTTGGACAGAACTTCTGTCTCTTACATCTGTGAAACTCAACACTGTCTACATTTCTATTTTTCAAGCAGATTTGGTGATGTAGTATCCTTCTAACCCTTTACAACAGCTTTTTGGTCAGGATAAAGAAGTAAGTTATCCTAGATTTGGCAGTGATGGTATCTGCATTCAATTTGGTATGAAAAAGAAAAAAAAAAATCCTTGACAAAATGTGGAAATCTGCCAAGAAAAATTAACATATGCTCTTTTCCTTCAGGAGTTTAAATAAGAGCAAGTATCTTTTGAGGTTCAATTCCAAGAACTAACCATAAAGAAAAATATATAAATATATGCATTATGTTTGCTAGAGTAACTGAACTGAATTGCCTGATTTCAAGTGTAATGTTTTGTTTTTGTTGAAGAGATCACAAAATATTTCAGTTCTATACCCATTTCCAAGCTGGCTGCTCTGCTAGGTCTGGAACAGCGTAAGTATTGAAGCCTCCCCCAGGAGAGATTCTGAATTCTTAGGGTCTTCATGTCTCAGAAACTCCAGTACCTGAGTGAAGGTGATGAGCAAGTTTCTTTGTGCAGAGAGAAAAACAGAAAGTCATTTTCTATAGGCAAAAACCAGCTTGGTGATCAAGTTTAGCGAAATGGAAAATGTTTAACAGATCACCTCTATGCTTTCACCTCCTATGCTACTATCAAGCAAAGACTATGATGCATTGTCCTGGAGCGCTCTGATGTTACTGTGCTTTGTGGGGGCGCGACACCTCCCCCGGAGCCCTGACTGTCCCAGACAATTCCCAGTGGATCAGCGTAAAGAATGTGAGATGGGCTCAGCTTTCAGCTCCGAGGGATGTTTATTATAAAGACACAAAATAAAACGCAACCTAACTCGATGACAGAGCAGAGGCCAAGACTGCGAACAAAGAAAGACAATGGGTTTTAAGGGACTGCTTGGGGGCGGAGTTCGGGGTAGGGATCCAATAGGGAGAGGGGTACAAAGTGGGGATTACAATACAGAAACCAAAAAGGAAACCTAGAGGGAGGGGAGCAACATAAACAACCAATAGGGCATCGAGGATTGGGGAATTGATAGCGAACAGTTTGGAAGAAGGGGCAGGGTTAGGGAAGGATTAACAACCAAGTGAGTGGATACAATCCAGGCAGAACCAACAATACAGGGAAGGCAGGTACAACATAGGACTAAACTGTTAGCTCAGGGAATAACCAAACAATCATTCAACACAAAACACACCACAACAATGTGTAATTAGGAAATAGTGGATAGTTGAGAAAATAAATAGCTTTTCCAGCCTGTACCTTTAGCTCAAATAGATCACATAGAATTTTGTGGTTGTAATGGGCCTAGCTTTGTATTTTAAAGTAGAATGCTAGAATGGGAACAACTTGTTCTTGTAAGGAAGCATAGAGCAGATTTTTAGAGATAAAACCAGGCTTTTGCATACACAGTGTCTTCTGATGATCCTTATGGTCCAAGAAGAGAATGAGCACATTCAGAGGGAATAAAGGGTTTGGTGCCTAAGAGTAATATCATTATATTAGCTGAATCTCTGAAGAAGCATTTCCATAAGAATAGCACATACATCTCTAAGAGTGCTTTTGAGAAGCTTATTTTTGAGTTGTGGCTACTCTGTTCAGAGTAGCCCAGTGCTATCTGAGTTGCTTAGATGCATCATTTCAGCACTCAAACTGAACTGCCAGAAAAAAACCAAAACTGTTTCCTTTAGTCTTCTAGAGAACTGTATGTAACGGGTTAGGATTTGCTGACTTAAATCCAAAAACATTTTTTCTAGGCTAGCATAAAAGAAGATCTAAATAGGAATTCCTATAAATAATATGATTTGAACAATCCTAGTTTAGAGTTCCATGTCTTTTTAGAGGAAAGATTGCTGCTCTGTTTAGTTATTTAGTAGTCTGTGTATCAGTAAAATTTAAAGCTTACCAGGAACAAGCCTCTAATTTAAAACACAAAGTCTGTATCTGCATTCCCAAGAATCTGTGATGTTCATAGCAGTGTATAGTGCACTATTACAGAAATACAAAAGCTAGTTCTCTGTGCATAAAGTGCTAACACCTTGATGTTTGTTTCAAGTCTGTAGTTGTCTAATATATTTTTGTAAAACCTATCATGTCTTCTACTGAACAGCAGCAAAAGAATTAAAAGCAATATATATGTGTTTAACAGAGTTTTTTAGAGCAAGTATAATAGTGAATCTGAACACTGTTTATGATGATTCTGTTACATTCCTAAAATACATCTTCTCAGAAACAATAGTAGATTTTGAAGCAGAAACTGAGTCAGACACCTTTTTGGGAAGTTTTGATGAAAGTAACATTTTGATAAAATTCTGTGTCTCTGGAGAGAAAGTCTAATAAAAAGAAATGTCTGACTTCTTAGATTTGGAATACACTCTTAGGCCTTTCACTTATTTATTACAGAATTTACCAGAGCTTAACCCCAATAAATATGTAGAAATAAAAGCAAGATTTTAGTGCTATTTTAAAAGTGAAAAATCTAAAAAGTCCTTCAGCTCTACTTTTCTTTTTTAAGTAATATGTTAGTTAACCTACTAGGTATGCTAATAATTTATGAGAAGGGGATTAACACATCATCTGAGAAGATGAGGTCAAGTAAGTCATTACTTGATTTAACTAACAATCAGATCAGGTCCATAAGATACTTTATAATGATTATTTATTTCCAAGTTCAGGTTTGATGATTTTTCACTTTTATTTATGGCAGCTAACTATGCTAAAAGTTCACTGACAATGCGTCTAACGAAAAAATAAAAACCATTTTTTCTCCGGGAAGGCTAAACCTCTTCTAAAATTTAAACCAGATCAATCAGGTAGTTCATCAATAAACATATGCCATCTTCTGCAGTGCTGCATGTGACCCGCAACTTCAGAAAGCATGAGCTCACTCTGAGGTAGACAAAACGCATTTGAGTTATGTTCTCTTTCTAAAAGCAAAGATTGCTTCTAATTTATTGAGGCAAGAGATAATTAATTCTCAGATTCAATACAGGGACCCAAAGAACTGAATTACATTTTTAGATTCACAATTAAGGCTTAAAACTGGAAACTAAAAGGGTTTTTGTAAACAAAATTCGACATATTCAAAAGTTCATGGAAAAATGTGTCTGCAGATGGTCTCTATCACGTTAACAAAAATTTTCAAAAAATAAAACCATAAAAGAATATCTCATTTCAATTTTTCCACCCTCTAAGGGAAAAGCAGGAGGATCATTTTTCTTTCTCTTCCTTCCTTTCAGTTTTATGGGGAACTACAGTCTTCTAGGTGATGACACCGCCCCACTGTGTTTCCACGTAGCTGAACATCTTGATTGCAAAACAGTGCAGCTCTTACGACTGAAAACTTCACATTTCTCTTTCCATCTGTCTTGGTTTTTTGCGTGCATCAGTGCCATTGCATACCAGGTTCCTGTGATGGTTTGTTTTATCAGCTTAATGGGACAGGTTTTAGTGCAGGCACTCTAAATCTCCAGACTAAAGGTAATTCTCTCCTCCTGCTGGCATTGTTTTCTGTAAGGTAAAATACATAGAACTAAGAAGCAGCCAACCAACAGATCTGTGCTAAACTTGCAGTTCTAATTTCACTTTTGTAAGCTTGGAAAAGCACAATTTAGACCTTTTTCGAGGCTTTTCTTGCACAGCAACACCTTCCTAACAACATTTTCTTTGCACGACACTAACTGCATGTTTTCTGTGTCACTCATACATTTTGATGGAACAACTGGATGAGGGACAATACAGGGCTCAGGCCAGGCTGGAAAATCAAGGTCAGTAATAATGGGAAGTAATTTGCAGCATTCCTAGAAAACCTTATAACACAAAATTGTCTTCTGTTTATGGAACCAGATTGTTTGGCTAAGATCAAGGCTCCTTTTTGCCTCTTGTATTAGTGCTCTTCTTGTTGATGTAAAGTGTGGGAATAACAGAGTGCCTGTCACAATATGACACAGAAATGAAGGCACAGAACACAGTGAGCTCAAAGGCAGGAAAAAGAGAAAGTTTATTTTACAACTTGGGTTTTATAGTTTTCCAGGGATTACCCCTGGATTGGATGGAGAAATTACCACCTCTCCATCCACACTGGTGGGGACAAAAGTTCATCAAATGTATCTCCTTGAGAAAGGAATGTAAGCATAGATTGTTTTCCTACAGATCCTTGAAAGGACTCCACTTCAACATATAAACAAACAAAAAGATCTTTAGAAAAATCAGAAGATTTTAGAAACCATCAGAAGGCTGTAAAAATGTGGGTGACAGAGTGCCCACAAATTTTTCTCTCAAATGAATAACTGACTGGTTGGCAAGTATGAACAATCTGAAAAATTATATGTAAAACATCATCATTTCACTCTAATTTGAAAGGTGTTTCAGATAATATGCATAGCTAGATATGCAAAATATGCAGACTGGATACTTTAACATGATTCTGAACTGAGCTTTCTGTGTAGGAACTGAAGTTTCATCAGACTTGTGCATGTTAAATGTATATAGATTCTCCTTGCTCTCCTCCATTTTTAATTAACCATCCAATTGTTTCTAGCAGTCAATTCTCTGTGTAGTTTATGGCAGTAAATTATATCGGCAGTCATTGTTTTGTTGTGCAATAAGCTATTGCTAATTGGCATTTCCTCTTTAATAGACTCTGTTAAGAATTATGTTAAAATAATTGCTGCCAGAAAGCACAGTACAGAACTCTTAATTACTGGCTAACAGTTCTGTCCTTCAGATCCTTCCTCCAAGCTATGCTTTCATAGAGCATGTGCTTTTAATTTGCATTCAGCTCCATAAGACTCCGGAGAATCTATTGTCTATCAAAGCCAAACTCGTAATAACAAAGGATTTGTCACAGCAGATCAGACACCAGGTCTCTGTAGTCTTGTGCCCTGCCTCTGGCAGTGGCTACTTCTTGATATTTTAAAAGAAGGTAAATCTCTTCCCAAAAGGCTAATGCATCTTACCCCTTTGTGTGACACTGCGCATTTCTTTCTGCACCTTGCAATTCATTGTCTCATACCCTGAAGCATAAGATTTGATTACCCTTATTGTCTTACCTGGCATAGCTACAAATGTTATTATCAGTCATAAAATTACACAGTTCTTTTTAAAAATGTAGCTATGGTTTTTGTCTCTATGACCTGATCTGACAGCCAGTTCCATTGACTACGTCAGAGAAATATTTTTCTATATTGCTTCTACATTTGCTGTTCTTTCATTTAGAACTCCTTTTATTTTATGTAATAGAGAAAAGAGTGGAACCAGATCAGATTTTAATACTATTTTAATCGTATCTAATTATGAATATTTGCATGAAATTCCCTCTAAGTGTCATATAATTTTGCCTGCTATAAAATTCTGAAATTTAATTTTTTTATTCTCTTCCATTTATTAGTTCAGCCTTAGAACCAGTCAGTTGTTTTGCTGTGATTTTTCTTTGTCCTGAACACACTAATGAACATTCAGATGTGCCCAGTGTATGATCTGAGGCCTATATTTTTAAATTTTATGTCACTCACTTTCCCTCATGGTGTGAAGAAATTTAGTAAAAGAAAAAGAATACATAGTAGGTCTTCTGAAGAATTTTGCTTTTACGTTAATGACTGTGGAATAATTCTAGATTTTAAACAGCTAAAATTCAAGGTCTTTCAGTCTATTCAACAGATCTTTAGAGTCTGAGTGATCAGGATGTGATATATTATGGGAATGATGCAGACTGTTTATGGACTTTATTTTTAATTTGCATCACTTATCTGTTTAAGCTAAATTTAGTCAATCCTTGTGACAGATGATTTCTCTTAGATATTCCCTAGAAAAAGTGTAGTTTCATATATCCAGAGGCAAATGGAACAATTGCATGCTATATAGTATATGCAAAAAACCTCTTGCCCAGTTATTATAGAAGCATATAATATCCTGAGGTGGAAAGGACCCACAGAGTTCATTGAGTCCAACTCTTGGGCCTGTACAGGACAATCCCAAGAGTCACACCATTTTCCCAAGAATCTTATCCAAACTCTTCCTGAACTCTGTCAGGCTGACCCTGTGACCACTTCCAGGGGAGCCTGTTCCAGTGCCCAACCACCCTTGGAGTGAAAAGCCTTTTCTTAATGTTCAATCCAAACCTCCCCTTGACACAACTTCAGGCTGTTCCCTCAGGTCATGTCACCAGAGAGGAGATCAGTGCTTTCCCCTTCACTTGCTCTTGTGAGGGAGTTGTAAGCAACTATGAGGTCTCTCCTCAGTCTCCTGTTTTCCTGACTGAATAAGCCAGGTGACCTCAGTTGCTCCTCATATGGCTTCCTTTCTAGACCCTTCACCAGCTCCATGGCCCTCCTCTGGACACACTCTAAGAGCTTTATATCTTTCTTGTATTGTGGCAGCCAAACCAGTCCCCATCACTCAAGGTGAGGCTGTCCCAGCTCAGAGCAGGACAATCCCCTCCCTTGCCCGGCTGGCCATGCTGTGCCTCATGCACCCTGGGACAGGGTTGGCCCTCCTGGCTGCCAGGGTGCTGCTGACTCATGTTCAGCTTTGCTGCAACCAGGACCCTGATGTCCCTTTCTGCAGTGCTGCTTTCCAGCTTCTCATTCCCCAGTCTTACATCCCAGGGTTCCTCGTCCCAGATGCAGAATCTGGTACTTGTCCTTTTTGAATTTCATATGATTGGTGATTGCCCAGCCCTCTAATTTGTCGATGTCTCTGCTGGTTCTCACTGCTTTCACTTTTCTGTTTCAAAAAACTTTCATGGTCCAGTAGTGTACACTGAGATCTGTTTCCCCATATTTATTTTTTCCTAACGAATTTTCATTTTACCACTTCCAGTTCAGTGAAAGTTTCTTCTCGTATCATCTAGATCTGCTTGAAGATCATAAAACTTTCCAGAATTTTCAGTAAAAAAACCTAGTAAACTCCCACTACAACAGTTCCTAAGTTGTTCAGTCCCACCCATTTCCAAGTTATTAATAAATAGTGCTCATCTCAGTATCAACCCCATGAGCATTCATTCTTACATTTTCTTCATTTGGAGGGGCAGCCACTTGTCATTACTCATTGTTGCCTATCACTTAACAGTTTTTAAATCAATTGTATGACTCTGTCCCTTGCCCCACAGTTATTTATTTTCTTTAAAGGCTCTAATGGAGGGAGTTTATGAAAAACCCATTGGAAACTCAGGAAAATTAAGTGCCTTGGGTCATTTAATCTGCTATTTCAGCAACTGTTTCCAAAAGAGCTCAGGAAGCCGATCTACTTTTTGTTGTTGCTGCTGGGGGTGGCCTGAAGAAAGCTCAGGTTGTACCGTGTGCCGCCAATCTCCCCCCGGGGGCGGGCGGGCGGCGGTGCCCGGCCCGCGGG
>WEIU01001706.1:200814-222590 GCA_013389925.1 Aegithalos caudatus | reverse complement strand
TTTTTTTTTTGTGTTTGTTTAAAATAGCCATAATTAACTGAACTTAGAGCAGTAGCTGTCTTGATCATATTGAGTGCATGATACCTTATTGTTAGATCAGGTTCTGTTCAAATCTGAGACTCTTCATATCCACCAGCACTGACCTTTGTTAAAGACATCCAAAATGCCTTCCATACTGCATTTGCACTTCCTTGATTCACATGGTCCAACACCTATAAACATTCTCTGGAAGTGTTCAAGACCAGGTTGGATGGTGCCTCAAGCACTTTGATCTAGTGGAAGATGTCCCTGCCCATGTCAGGGGGATTGGAAAGATGTGATATTTGAGGTCCCTTCCAGCCTAAATCCCCATTCTGTTATGATTTTAATATTCTTCAGTTGGCTTCCTGATCTGCTGCTGACATCCAGCATAATGGTACTCTTGTTATTCTCCTCTTTGCTAGGGTCTTATGCTGATTGTGCTTAAGCTGTGCAGAATTTCAGGTGTGGTGCAAATGTGAATTAAATATACAGATGCACTTTTCTTCAGGGAAATACAGCTGCCAGGTTGCGCTGCTTCACTCATCTCTTACCACTTTTGCTCCTATACCAAGATAGGTGCAAAATTCCACTTGGAGTTCTTTGGTATTTTTATATTACATGTTGGAGGTAACATGTTTTCATAATTTGTATACACACACATACACACACAAATATGTGATTGTTGACATAATTCATACTTCACAATGGCTATTATTGGCACTTGTAGCCATGTTCTATGTCTCTGGTAAATCTTACACATTTCTCTTCAATAATGGCATCTGTTTTGCAAGAGAGGTGGAAAAAGGTGGAGTAGAAAAGATCTCATATGCAGGTTGTCTGTTAATCACTGAATTGCTTAAAAACCAAAACCTTTGAACTCTCATAGCTTCCACTTTTTGTTCAGGGACATTTGGAAGGATTGTATTTTTTATGAAGAGCATTCTATTTAATGTGCAGTTTAGAAAATATGCATATTATACGTATTTTAGGTAGAGATCAAAAATATTTTTGTTCACTCTATTTTCCTTCAGAGTTACAGGAAGAAAAATCTGTTTCATTGTCACAGTAAAACAAGTATTTCAGCATTAGTTCTGCATTGCATTTTTCTTTCACTGGTGACAACTAGATAATACCGTATTAGTGAATGCAAAACATATGTTTACCTTTATGCATAGCCACAATATTAGACAATAAAGGTGGAAGTCATGGGAATGGAAATGAAAATAGCTTCCAGGGAAAATTAATAAAGGGATGGCAAAGCAGAATTAGAGTGAGTTGCTTTAAAGGTCATTGCCCATTTTCTTTACAGAAAAGAAGTGCGTGTTGGGGTTTTTCAAGGTAGAATTCTGATGTCTATCTGGAGTTCTCCTGTTTACCTTTTTGTATAATTAGGTAGACCAGATTGGCATTTGGTCTTATTCTGACAACAGTAAATTAGGCTTAACTCTTTAATTACAATGAGAAGGAAATCACCTTTCTGATATCCTTCAATTAGCTGAAACAGCTGTTAAGTTATAATTAAAATTTCACATGGATCATTTGAGGTTTTGGGATGTTTCCATTTAATATAGAAAAAACATTTACATATATGCATTTGCTTTTCAACAACCTTTTCTAATCTGTCAGTGCTATAGTATGAATACTGATGCTATATTAAACAATATATTTCTGGCTTTATGCATAGACAGCTGGTGCTAGGAAAATTAAAAAAGGGATATAGAAGAAGGTGAACAGAAAATATCAATGCTCGAAGGTGCACTGGAGCTATCTCAAGAGTAAACTTTTTTTTTTCATCTTCTTTCTCATTTCTTATTTCTCATGCTCTTTGAGATTCTAATATTATCTTTAAAACAGGAAGCTTGTTTTGGAGATGAGCAGTAACCTCAACACATACCCATAATTCTATATACAACCTCTTTGTACCTTTTAAGGACCGAGACTTGTAGATATTTTGATTGAAATAATCTGTCATGAAGCAGTTCATGTATGAAGGAGAATAAACAACAGAACTTAAACAACGAACGGTTTTAAGCAACAAAAAGTCTTAAAATACTACAGTTTACTTAATGGATAAAAGTTTTCTTTTTTAGCAGCTCTTGCTTCTGTCTGCATCTAGATGCTCAGCTGGTGGTGAGGACTTCAGCAGCATGCTGAGATAGATTGTATCAAATTAATAATTTAGCAACAGTGACAAGCACTGGTAAAACCTTGCAGCAAAATATATTGGGTATCTGGAAATGAGTTACCCTGAAACTGAATTGATCTGCTCAGCGCACTAAGATAACAGGTTTTCATACAATTTGTTCCTTCTTAATTACTTAGAACAGTTAGTTCAGAAAAAATCACAGAGAGATTTGCCAAGTACGAGAAAAATAGCTTTTGTGACCCTCCTTTTTTCTTCTCTGCAGTCTCACTAATAGTCTGGTTTATCATGGACCTAAATGGACTGCAGGAGCACAGCTGCCTCACCATGGTCTTCACTGAGGGCTGCAGGGAAAACTGCTCCAGTATCTGGTGCATCTCCTCCACCTCCTTCTGCACTGATCTTGGTGTCTGCAGGACTGTTCCTCTCACATATTCTCTCTCCTTGCTCTGGCTGCACAATGCACAGGGCTTTTCCCCCCCTTTTTAACTGTTGCCTGCACTACCACAGCTGCTGATGGGCTTGGCTTTGGCCACTGGTGGGTCTGTCTTGGAGGTGGCACTGGCTCTGTCAGACATGGGGAAAGCTTCTGGCAGCTTCAAACAGAAGCCACCCCTGTAGCCCCCCCCATCAAAACTTTGCCACACAAACCCAATATATAGCTCTGCAAGGTCTTCACTGAGTAAGCAATCACCATGTTTTCTAAAGATTAGGGAGCTTTTTATTATTTAATATCTAATATTGGTTTGTCTGCATGTCTGTATATGTTGTTAATCTAATTTCTCCTCTTTTCACCAAATCATTCAAGAATTAAAGCTAGGTTTTGTTGCCTTGTAGGTATGTGCATATAGGGATGGGAGGGTTCAACTAAGTGGTTTTGCCTTTTTACTCCTGGATAGAAGCAAACTTCTTTTATGTGGCTTTTTCTGAGCCTAGTTATTAGGAATAGGGAAAGTTTAGTGGTCTGGAAGTATTTGCAGTAGCTTGCAGAATTCAGTTTTGTTGTGCACATTTTCAAGGTAAAAGTACAGACAAGACTTAAAGGATGAGATTATCAGAATATTTAGTCATCTAGTCAATCTTTTTTTTCTTTATTTGTTTCTTCCTCTTTCTTCAGCTAATATTGAAATTGGTTCTGTCTTAATTTTCTTTGAACAGTTATTCTACCATGGGTTGCTTTTTATTTATAACATACTAAACATACTATTTATTTATAACATACTAAAATTTATTTATTTATTTATAACATACTAAAAATATATTGGTGGCTTAGACCAAGTCACATATCAACAAGAAATCCCAGTTTACCTTACATGAGAAAATTTCTGATGCCTTCCTTCTAGAAATTGTGCACTGTGGTTTCAAATTAATATTTTAGCAACTGTGTAGCTTTTTAACTTTCAAATCAATGGCTTTTTAACCTTCAAAATTTTAATATGTCCGGATGGTGGTCTTTCTGTGTCTCTGTTTTACTTCTATTTACATTATAATTTTGTTGTCTTCTTGAGAGTGCCACATTTAGCTAACAGGATTTTCTGTTGCTGTTAGGTTTAGTTTTCTAAAACTGTTATTTCTGTTGTTTTAAGAATGTCTTTCTCTTCAAATACATTACCTGGATACATATATTTCAAGATTGTGTATGTTAGATTTTCTTAAATTCCTGGATTTGTGGGAGCTCTGCAGAGGTGTATATAAAAGAGGGTACAAAATATGAGTTGGGATGGCTGTGCACAATTTTCAGGACTGTAAAGGAAGTGTGTTAATAGTTTTCAATGGCATTTTCACATTATGGGAGGAGGGTTTTTTTCCCAATTTTAAGTATATCTGCCACTTTAACTGATATTATGAATTCTTGCTGTATGTTTCTTACCCTGTGTGGTTTAACTTCATTGTTTCAGAACTTATGAAAGACTCAGAGAAGGTGACAATTTGTCATTTGATGTGGCTGCTTTTATAAGGTCTTCCAATTTATTTTCAGACTTGGGTATAGGTTACTGTGTGTTTATCTACCGAAGTAAAGGAAGAAAGCAAAACTTGTATATAAGGGCAGGTGTCTATCTTCAAAGGCAAAGTTTCTTCGGTACAGTTGTGAAGAGCTCAGACCTGAATTTTTTAAGTGGATGCATTGTTATGCAATTTCCAGCTGTTATTATTTGGGAAGGGGGAAAAAGAAAACAAGAGTAAGTTCTAAAAGAACAAATATTTATTCATTGAGGGATGTAGCCTTCATGCACAGCTTTTTGTTTCATTTATCTGTAGCTCAGTTAGTTTAGATATAGGCAGACCCAACAGGTGCAGTAAAACTTTTCCTTGGATTTTCTTTTTTTCTCCCCTGAGTGCAATGACATTTTACATCAGCTGCAAAGATTGCATTGTTCACTTTAGAGACATCTGCTTTCTTAAGTATTCCTTGGCTCTAAATTGATTTATGTTTTCTAATTTTAAAGTTTTGTAATTTTTTCTGTAGTAAACAGTAGATTTTTATGTCACCTGGATGCCTCTCCAAAGCTTGTATCAGTAAGCTCTTATGGCAGAGGATGTTTCTGTCATTCTGTCTAAATCAACTTAAGAGAGCAGTGTCATTACAGATGTGCAGGCTGGTGTGTAGACAAAACCTCCTATTACCATTGATTGCTTAACAGAAAGCAACAAGTTGCTAGTTTTCCTATGGAGAGAGACTGAGCTTTGCCTTCCCAGATTTAGATTTTTGATGCTGGTGTATAAAACAATACTTTGATACGTGCACATATCAGTTTTAGGGTTGTGTAACACCATTATGACAAATGACATTAAGATGGACTAACACAATGGAAGGCCAAATATGCTGTATTTTATCTTATTTAGTAAAAACACGGGCATTCAAAAACATATTTATCATTGTAATTCAGGAGCATGCACTGAGACTTCGTCTTACATCCAAAGCAGGAGATAGTTGAAAATGGTCTGTGTGCATATTGTGTGATTAAAGATTTTTAAAGAGACTTTGATTACATCTCAGTAAAGATCACGAGTGAGTGTAAAACTGCATATCTTCATTTTCCAGTGCCTACATTGCATTGATTAGCGATACCATTTGCAGTGTGCCACACAAACTGATGCAGCTACATTGACAGAAAGGACAAAACAACATTGGCTAGTGTCTTGCTGTATTCCACCAGACAAGCTTTTATATTTCTGATATCCAACGGTTTAAAATATTTTAATAGAACCATGGATTGTAATAAAATTTGAGAGCCAGATGTAAGTAATTATGTCTTATATTTATGTTAAGTTGTCGAAAATGCTAATAAAACGTATTTGTGGGTTTTCCCTTTAATGAATCTAACAATAAAACAAAATAATTGCCCAAGTTTCCACTAGCTTTAAAGCCCTAAAAGAGGAGGTTCATCAGTGTCTTGATATCAAGCTTGTTTGTTGTGAATTATAACCATTTTCTGCAATAAAATTTGGTTTGGTGGAAGAAATGGATTTGCAAGCCTGGTTTTATTAGTTTGACTAAATATTGTGGAACCAAAACAAGGAAATTCTTTCATAGTGTCACAATTTGCATTCATATGGATCATAAACTCTATGCATAGTTCACTTATAGACTTCAAGTGGCATTATCTCATCACAGAGGGGCGAGCAAGGAATGCACTTAAATTTAGAAATTGTCCTCGTTACTGAATGTCAGATAAAGGCGAAGCCTTTAAAAAGGAGTCTCCCTGATTTACTACCTTTAATGTGCACAGGAAGGGATGTGCAAAGCACATCATTAGTGTGACAGGGTGAAAGGGGCAACATGTTTCTTCTGTTACAATGGAAAGAGGATGAATCTGGCACAGCTCTGATGTCAGAACCTCCATCACCTTTCTCACAGATGATGTAGATTTTAATTGTACTCTAGGCTGATTCACATCGCACCAGCTCCTACGTGACATTGAGATAGATGAAGCCATTTGTTGGCATTATCAGAGCCAGCTGTGTGCTTGGCTGCAGCTACAGTAGGCATTATATCTCATGCATAATCCTCTCATTGAGAGAGGATCACAAGCATCTGAACCATATGGCAAATAATTTTATTATGATCAAAAAAAGGACTCTTGAAGCTAGTTAAATAGAAGAGTCCTTGAAATTCAATCAGAGGAGGTTTTTATTTTCATGTAGCATTATCATCTTAAATTAATTTTTAGCTCTGTCATCATCTGTGGAATACAGGAATGTTATTTTTCCCCAAAAGTAAGAAATTAATGTTGTGATTATAAGAAACAGCAAGCAGACTTGCATAGCTTGATTTTTTGATGTTTGAAGAGTGCCATGCAGATGTTAATGCCTTTTTTCACTAATTATACACTTGTATCACTCAGAAGCCCAAACAAGAAGTCAGAAGTGCCTGAAATTAAAAAAGCTGGGTAAGGGGGGAGAATTGTGCACATTAAGCTATGGGGGTGCTGTGTTGATGTCTTAATACCTAAGTTCCTGAGTACTGTTACCATTTCCTAGGGATGAAAACATACAGCTGTAGTAAAAGCCCATAAGCCGTTGCTCTTTAAATGGGGAAAAAAAAAATAAAATAATTAAAAAACCAACCATGTGATCAGAAAGAAGAGACAAGCTTCAGCTCTGCAAAGTTACTTCTGAGAAGCTGGGGGAGGGGGCAGAATATGGGCATCAGAGACACAGCAATCAAACTTTTTAGCCTAGGAATGGGTGGTAACAACTCGCAGCAGGATGGGGGTGTACTGCTCAGAGACCTGCTCCTTTTTCTTTTTGAGTATACAAGGAAAACTCTTGCTGATATTTTTGGACACCCTTGGAAATACCAACATCATACCAAGAGGCAGCCAGAGCAGGTATTGGCTCGGTACAGAGGTCGATGGATGCTGGAGGATGCTGTGTTAAAAGGGAAGGCAGTGTCTGCTGTTTCAGAGCTTCAAAGGCAGGAAACAATAACGCGAGTCACGCTGCATGTGAATAGACTGTGTGTGTGCTGGGAAAGATGTGTGCTATTGAGGACTTGGCCCTGGGGACACGAGCATTTCTGTGGGCCACCTGGTAATAACATGCATGGCCTATCAGCAACTTTCATACTGCAAACTTACATAACATAAATAAAGGTTCAGCAGAGCCAAACAGCAACAGCTGCCTTATCTGGAGGATACCTTTTTTATTTGGTACTTTATTGTCAAATAATAAAGCCTTTAATTGGGCTGTGGGAGGAATATAGCCATGTAATTTACAGAACCTTTAATTTTCTAGTGCTGCATGCCTGAAACAGATTGTGGTTGTTATTGCAGCCTCCTGAGTTAAGCAGAGGTCCTGGCTGAACTGCTGAAATACTGTGAATTGTGCATCTTCATTCCCACATTTAGAAAGTGTCTATGTGTGCCTTGGGGGAAGAAGAGGAATGGGGAGGAATCCCTGTTTCTTCTTCAATAAAGTGGTGATTAAGAATTTGTGACTTCAGTTACTAAAATGAGAGTCAACAAAAAGCCCCCAGCCAGGCTATTGCTCTGGTGGCTTTCCCTGCACACCGCCCATCACTCTCAGCAGGATGGGAAGAAGAGCTGTGCTTGTGGAGCAGGCTAACAGGGAAGAATTGCCTTTGCTGCAGCAGCTGCTGAACTGAGACTTTCTGGATCATGAATGTATGTAAATATGTTCAACTGTTTGCCCTTCACACATCTTTGGCAAGTTTGGAGTAAAAAATACTGCACTGCTCCATTAGTTTTCTTGCCTATTACCACAGCAGATGCTGTTAAAAGCACTGAGATGTGTTTCTAGGTGAGCCACCCTGTCTGAAATAGGATAAAGAAATAAAGACTAGAGAGAGACTCCAGATAGCATCTTGAGATGAATATAAAGCAAGCTTTGGGAGAAGGGCATACGCCAAAGTCCACTGCAAAGACACGGGGTTGTTAGCTCTTCAATCGATTAAGCAAAGCAGAAAACAGTTGTGGCTTCTGCATGATTGTTCCTTTCTGAACTCTCTCCAGCAGAGTAACAGCTATTTTGGAGAGTTTGTACAGGTTTGATTCCTGACTGGATCTACTGAGTGACTAAGATGGCTGCATTTGGATGCCAAGCTGTACTTCATAGGGATTTCACTGGCAATGAAGGTTATGTATAAATAATGGATGAAGAAGGGTTACAGGACCTGAACACTTGTGGCTTGACAGATTATCTTGTGATGTATTGCAATTAGATATGCATCAATGTCACT
The DNA here is from genome assembly GCA_013389925.1 of Aegithalos caudatus. Classification (NCBI taxonomy): domain Eukaryota; kingdom Metazoa; phylum Chordata; class Aves; order Passeriformes; family Aegithalidae; genus Aegithalos; species Aegithalos caudatus. The sequence continues at coordinate 214,224 of WEIU01001706.1, read as the reverse complement.
TCATTTATTCAACTAGTAAGGGTGCATAACTCTTAGATTTATTTGAAGGTGGATTTATTAAGAGACTTAGTCATGTCCTCTTGAAGTTCAGAATTGATTTTTAAACATCCTTATCAGATTTCTAAATCACCTTGCTCTTAACAAGTATGTGATTTTTTTTCTCATCTTTTTAAAGTACTTGGGATTTTATTAACACATATAATAGAGGAGTTTGTTTATTTTTTAAAATCATTACTTTGCTCAAGGTAAGTACTTGCAAGGTGAGAGACCACTTTGTATATTAGCAGGTCAAGAGATCAATTTAGCCTTTGGGAAAAAGTCTGGCTTGTTTGTACAGGAAGCTGGTAGATAATAAGGCCCAGCCACCACTAAGTGATATTACCTAGGATTAGAACATCCAGTGAATAGGAAATAAGATGGGCAAAGATTTTGTATGCCTTTTTGCTTTTTAAATAGGGGTAATGAAAAAGCCTGTCATGGAAAAATGCAGAATAAAGTGCTGCAGGAGATATGAGAGATCAAATCTGACTTCATTGCAAATGGAGCCTCTCAGACTGTCAGGTTAAAGCAGAAGAGGGATTACTGTTACAATCACTGTAACTTTCTAAACTACCATAATACTTTTACCCTTTTTCTTTTCCCAGATGTGTTTCGCTTTGTCATAAATGCAGTTACAAAACAATTTAAAACAAATACCAGCAGTGTGCTCAGTCCTTCTGGGCTCCTGTAGGCAGGACCTTTTTTTTTTTTTCCTTTGAAGTCATCATTTATAAAACAAACTATTTTTCTGTTTTTGAGTATTTCTTAGCAAAGGGGGTGGGTGTAGGACAGCAGGTGGCCACAGAACCCAGCAGAAGCTACAATCCTCCAGATAATCAACACTGTCTCCCCCGCTGCCTCCCTCCCCAGTGTATGCCAACCAACAAACATGTTACTCATTTCATAGCAACCTCCTCGTTCTTCAGATAGGAATGGAACATGGTTTGGGGATAAATTACTCTCACAGCAAAGCTGATCCAAGCCAACAAGGTTTCAGAGCATTTGCTCTGTCTTGTAATAGCAGATGATAATTGATGGATGACCGGCGTGCAGGACCTTGACAGGCTGGTTGGCTGCCCTTTGCACTCTGCCAGTTCAAGCCTTACAAGTGTGAAATAGCCAATTACTGGAATACCTATTGAAAGTAATAGGCCAATGAGCAAATGGCTACTGTGGGATGTGGTGGCAGTGTAGGTGGAAGAACGCCAAGATAAAGTTCTGCTCTGAGCAGCTGCTCCCACCACAGCTTGGTAATGCTATTGGATGACCGAATGATGAGGGAAAGGTATTTCCCCATTTGAACTGCAAGTGTCCTGCCTTGTATTGACTTAAAGTTTATGATGCATGATGCCGTCTTGTTATCCAGATCCTAATTTGCAGAAATAAATCCTCCTTTTAAAAGGTAGTTAAATAGGTAATAGGAATAGTCACGGCCATGGATTTTGTGAAAAAGCATTAAATACAATTTTTGCTTGGAATGAAAAGTCATATAGTGTGCAGAGTGTTAATACTTGCCAGCCATTTGCTATTGACAGAACAATTTATCTTGATAAAGGACAGTGAAAAATTCCAATCTATTCACTGGCATCACATTATCAGCAGTAATATATGACTGCATCTAAATATGAGGTTCAGATCTGATACAGCTGAGGAGTTTCTGGTAATTTTCCCGTAAATATATTGTGTACTGGACAATGAAAAAAATGTCATTTTTGCCATGTAATTGGATGACCAATTTTTATGTAAGATTTAAAGTTTTACTGTGTTTAATGGAATAGATCATAATATTTCCTTTTTGGGTAACCTGTTTCTTTTTATAAGACTTTAGCAATATAATGGATATTACTAGATTTGACAGAGCAGAACTAGCAGACAAAGAAAGATAGAAGCTTAAGTACTGGTCTGGTGAAAGTAAGATTCTGTGACCACACAAACTTGTCACAAGGGGAAAAAAAAATCTGTCTGAAAATATTATTGTGAAATTGTCTGCTGTCAGTCTTTAGCTTGATGTGGATAGTATGTCTTCTTTTTGCCGGGATAGGAATGCTTATGGGTAACTTTTAGGCATGTGCTTCTTAACTTTCTTAGCAAAAATATGTGATTCTTAATTTTAAATTGTAATAAGAACCTGTCTTATTTATTTCAAAATATATTAGAAAGAAAAGTGGCGAGTAGCTTTGGAGGAAGAATTTAAAGAGCAGTTGGCAAATTCTTTTATCCTGTTTCTGTAATTGGAAATCAACCATTGTGTAAAGACCAGAAGTGTAAATGAAGCCAGTGCCAGTGCTCTGTATAATCCATGTTTTTTTTCAGTTCCCAGTCGCTTGTTTGGTGCTGAAAAGAGAAATGACAAATGGTGTTTTGCTCTTTTCCTTTGAATCTTCTATTAACAATTACCAAGTCTATTTTAGATGGAAAGAATAGAAGATTGATATGTTTGATACTCAATGGAGATCAGCCATGAAATAAGATTATTGTTTAAACCAGGGCAAAATTAAAAAAAAAAAAAAAATAATTAAGTCAAGACACAGGCATTTTGATCATGATTGCTTTAATACCTTTAAAAATGTGGTGGTTCTTACTTTATACTTAAAACTCTGAAGGGAAAACTATTATCCAGTCTTATTTTTCACATTTTGTTTTCTTCTGAGTGTACCTGATTGTAAAACCCCTATCTGTAGTGCTCTTGCACGAGAAAGAAAGCCTCTCTGCTAATCTCCTGGAAGGGGAGTAGATGTAACTCACCTTGTGAAGGTTTCTACCAGAGGCATTGTAACTGTCCTGAGACTTAAAAAAATGATTAGGCACGTGCTGGGCAAAGAAATAAAGTTTCTGATGACTGAAGCAGTGAAAAAGCTCTCTAAGGAAGGCAAAATCTGAATAATTTATTTCCACTTTAAGCAATAAGATGGGTTCAGAAGTTTCTATTAAGTTTTCATTTGTGGACTCCTCTGCAAGGCTAAAGATTTTGTGTGCTTTTAGCAGATTAGGGACAGTTAGCCCTATTCTGATTCCCAGGAGAGTGGGAAAATGTAATTATTTTCTCTTTTCTTGTTTTCTTTAATCCAACAAATTTCTTCTGCTATTTTACTTTCCAACTACTTGGCTGCCCTGAGAGGGGAAACAATCTGGTGTTATACCCCACACCATTTGTCCTTCCCCAGTTATTGTATCTGGTGAGTGTTGTTTTATTGAGCAAGGCTAATATCCCCAAATTGCAGCAATCCTTCTGCCATTCTGTTGCTTGTTAACTCCTCTCTGTTGTTCCTGTGAGAAGTTATGAGGAGGAGCAGAGGTATCACACTTGCCTGACTGCAGATCCAGCGGTGAATAGAGGCTCACATTGGAAATGTTGTCTACGCAGCCATGAGAGAAGGGCTTGCTGTCCTTGGGGGCATCTTTTCCTCAGCAATTGATGGCCTGGCTCTCAGCACGAAGAGCTTCATGTTCTCTGGCAAACAGGTAGTTGGAGAACACTGGGGGTTTAGGGGCCTTTGCTATATACTTTTCTGCTTCTCCATTTGTTAAATCTGTGTGGGAGTTCAGTGTCATTGTCAGGACAAGCAAGGAGAGGAATAAAGGCTGCTCCATGTTAGCAGTCCTGTTTGGTGTTAAGAGCAGAGAGGGAAGATCTCAAGAATTCTTCCATCTGCTTGGGATCTTTTTCATTTGGGATCATATAATTAGGTTTTTTTCTTTTTTTTTAGCTTTCTGACACAGGCAAGAAAAATGGGCTCTGTATCCCTCAAATGAATGTCCAGGTATGACAAAAGGAACCACAGATGTGGTTTCTTTTTTCCTGGTAAAACTTTCAGCTGCCATCAAAGAAAAGACTTCTATGTCTGTCAGACAGTGAGTTCGGTACAAAATTTTGTCTGAGGAAATCATGAAGAACAGACAAATGCTGCAGCCAGTGCTAAAGAAAAATGTTGAAGAATTCCCTTGGAATTTTTGGCTGGAGAATGATGGATACAGAAGCTATTAGACATGGATAAATGTGGAAAATCCTATGCTGTGCATTTATGTTCCTTTAAAGATTTAGTCTTTAATTAGTACTGGTAGTTGTGTGCTGGTTTCTTCTCTTATATTTAGAGCGTTTTCTCTCTTCCCTTTCTTGGGTTTTTATTTATTTCATCCAACTTTGACTTGACAGTGTCAGACAATTTTATTGAAAAGGTGAAAATACCACAAAAGGTGGAAGCAAATATGTCACCATTGTGTCCTTTTTCCTTCATCTTTCACCAAAAACTGTCCATTTATTTTTGTAACCTGTTAAACTGCAATATTGTGGAATATAGGCAGAGTGATACAGGAGAATTTCCCAGCAGTTTCTGCTGCCAGAACACTGGAGTTGCAAAGTGAAGGACGAGACTTCTCATTTTCAACATGTGAACTGACAACACACATATTCCACTTATTTCACAGGTTATCCATTGTGCATGTTCCATTTTATGTACGTTCCACCTGATCTCTCAGCTTCTGTTTGTGTAGCACCACACTAACATGTTAATGAGACACAACCAGTTAAGTGTGAAGTATTATGCTGATGGTTACTAACAAGCACACTCCAAGCTGTGGTAAAATAGTCACCTGCTGCCCCTGATGCCTCGTGTGTCACATTTTACAGGAACACAGCATGGTATGTCTCTTTTTTCTGCCCCATAAAGGTCCTTCTTTGGAAGGAAGTCTGGTCAGGGCAATAGGGTGTCTCCCAGGGCCAGGCTCACTCAGGGGCTGGGATGTGGTGGTGGCTATGGGGCAAGCTCTCCACTGTAAGGCTGGCACTGACTCACAGTCTTGCTGGAAAGTGCTCCATTAGGACAGCATGTTTTCAAGGCATGTGTCTGTCACATGTTGTTTGCCCCTTGTAGATCTTACAAGGCCAGAATCTCTTGATTTCACGTATCTGGTTTTAAGGCTGTGATATAGCCTTGCTCAAAGGCAGTTCAGCAAGGATATCATACAATCACATCATTATTTAGATTGGAAAAGACCTCTAAGATCCTTGAGTCCAACCATTAACCCAGAACTGCCAAGCCCACCACTAAACCATGTCCCAAAGTGCCACATCTATACACCTTCCAAGTGCCTCCAAGGGGTGGTGTGTGCAGCAGCCTGCTCCAGTGCTTGACCACCCTTTTAATGAAGAATTTTTTCCTAATATCCAGTCTAAAACTCTCCTGATGAAACTTGAGGCTATTTCCTCTTGTCCTGTCACTTGCTACCTGGGAAAGCAGACTGACCCCCTACCTTGCTACAACCTCATTTCAGGTAGTTGTAGAGAGTGGTAAGGTTTCCCCTCCTTTTCTTAAGGCTTAGCAACCCCAGCTCCCTCAGCCACTCCTAACAGGATTTGTGAGAATCCAATAGGAGTGTGAGAGGCTTTACTTGGCTTGACCAGAGATCAGGCACTCTCTAGGGCCTTTGCTGCTGAGGAGAAAATCAACTGTACCACCAGGGTCTTTTGCATCTGTTCTGTCTGCAGCCTGAAGAGCTTATGTGACTTTGGGAGGAAGAAAGTTGCTTTCTGATACAGAAACAAATCTAAATTGGGATGCTTACAGCACTGATTTGGATTGCTCTTCTCTTTTAGTGATCCATCCAATAAGCTCACTAATAAAAGGTGTTCTTGATTTTTGGCTTTGGGGCAATATTCTATTCAAACCTACTTTAGCTGTCTGGTAGGGTGGTTTAAACAAAACAACAAAACACAAGACAAAACACCAAACAGAAATACACCCCAACATTTTGAATTGCTTTATAGTATTTAATGATACCGTGTTGAAATAAATTATTATTTCTCATTTCCATTTTTAGCAGTGGATTTCTTGTGCTGAGATAATTTTCAGCTACTGTGTGTTGGTTGGTGGAATCAATTGAATAGAAAAAGGAGAAATCATTTGGGATGATCAGCTACTGCTAAACTTCTGCCTGCCTTTTTTTTTTTTTAAGCTACCAAGCACTTCTTTCAGTCTATGTGGGTTAACTGATCACTGCAGCTGTTCCAGGGGGGTTGGTTTTAGTATTTTAAGGGGACAAAGGAAGGTCATCTCCTCCACTGAAAAATCAGAAACAAGTTTTCAGTGTTTGAAATTGAACGATACTGGTTTATTAGAAAAGAAGTGAATGTTATGATGTGAATGTGCACAATCAATAATGGTGACACACATGGATTTTTGCACTCCTATATACCAATCAAATTTGCTGCTCTCACTCTGACTTCATTTGCAATACTCATTTTTAACATTTGTGTCAGAAGCATCTCACACACTTTTTTGCATTTGGCTCCTTCTCTCAGCCACACTTAATTTTACTGTAGATGCTTTTGTTCCTTTTTACTCTGTATTTTGCCTGTATTTTTCATTTCAATCAGTTTCCTTGCATATTTATGTGTTTATTTTTTTCCCACTTCATGATATTTTGAACTTTTCCCAATGCAGTTCTGCCTGTTTTGACATTTAAAGGGAGTTTCATTCTTTTCCCAGTACAAATAAAGATGTCACTTAANAAAAAAAAAAAAAAAAAAAAAAGTGAATAAAATCCTATAGTATTTACCACATTTATTATATTTCTTACTTTGTTTTCTTTTCATGTCTTTTTGCCCTCATCCATTTTTTTTTTCATTCCATGATGTTCAGACCAATTTCAACATATTCCAAGCCTTTAGGCTGGCACATCATCAGATCCTGAGGGTCTCTGAGATAAGCAAGAATGACAAAACAATTAGGCTTTATGCTGTACATTGAATTAGAGCAGGTGTTCATCAGCTGTGCCTTGACTGACAGGCTGCTGTATCTTTGAATAGAAAGTCTGTCTCCACTTACAAATATTTGTTAATTTTTAATTAAATTCATTGTAAACATTCACTTGATACAGGATGATACAATTTCTATTTTTTTGTGTGCATTCAGGTATGTATCACCCCTTACTTCAGTACTTGGCTGACGTCTTTTAAGAAAAAAAGATGCTCACCTATGGGCTTTTACAAAGAAAAATGAAACCTGAAAAAATGTTTCCTTTTGCATGTGATGAAATATTTTTCTATAGGTAAAGCAGTGTTTTCATTAAAAGTCTATCTAAATGTGCCAATTAACTTCAGAAATCATTGCACACACACAAAAAATAGTTTTGTATTTTTTAAGCATCTCTAGATGAAATAAAGCTGGAGTCTGCATTCAGCAGCCTGGACCTCAAAGTGGCCTTTTGAAAAAGGTAATGCCAACAAGCAGCTGACTGTGCTGTTAATGGGGTTGGTTTGACTGCCTTTGGGACTGAAATGACCTTTTCAGAAACTTTCAAACAAGTACATGAGTGTCTTGTCTAACTCCAGCACTATGTGCATGTATGTTATAGTTACCTTTACCCTTAAAACTTGCTGAAAATAAGCAATCTTGCACATCTTGCCTGAGCAAGAAAGATGGTTCAAGAACTAATATAGATATTGGAGGTTTGGTTCCTTCTGCAATCAAAGGGAGAAAAAGAGAGGCTTGAAGTAGGTGTTGGACAAGGAGAAAAATTAATCTGCTGAGTGGTTAATCAGGACTTTTCTTTTAACAGAGCCCTTTATTTGGAAGGGCCAAGCATGGAATATCATTAAAGTACAACAGAAAGTATCAAGGAATAAAGAATTTTAAAATATTGAGGAAATCAAATAGTTCAGCAGTTTGAACATCAATCACAGAACAGCGCAGTAAATGTGGAATAAATGAGTGACATTAAAAGCTCTCTTCATTGTCCAAAGTTAATTTGAATAGCATTAATTTACACTTGACAAATTATGTATTTTTAGCATTGGTAATCCAACCATTTATTAAACTATAAAAGCTATGGCAATTAAGTATTACTGTCCAACAGTGTTACTGTGGTTAGTTACAGCAGAAATAGGTGTGAAATGACTTGTCTTAAAATCTTAGAGAGAATGCAAATGTTTGCTCTCCTAGGGAGGAAGGCAGGAGAGGCACAATGTTGCCATGTGGCCCTTGCCAGCTGCAGCATATACTTTAATTTGTTTTACCTAGAGTCATTTTTCAGGGAAGTGAGAAAGGAGCTTGGGAGGGACAGGGCAACAGAATAGGTGCTCTGTCTTCTGTTTGCTGCTGACTAGAGCATAACAAAACTGCCAGTGCTGCTGACACCCTGTCATCCCTCCAGTGCCAAAGGGTGAGGGAAGCCAGGAGCCCTCTCTGGACATCCTGTCTAGGTCTTCATTCAGCCAGCACTAAAAAGAGGTCAGAAAGACTGAGTGATGTTTGCCTCCCTTCCTCATGCTCCTGACCCAAATTATATTGGTTTCTGACACATGGCATCCCCAGCCAGTGGAGGTATGGTCTTGACCAGGTGTCCCTCACAGCTTTTCTTGCACAAGCAATGGTGTCACCTCTTGCCCACTGCCTCTTGCTATCATGTCATTCTGCATTCCTTGCAAATTCCATCTCCCATGTGAAAATAAAGTATTGGGAGCAGTCATGGAGTGAAACCTCCTGCCTCCTCAGGAAAGGAGAAGTGAAGGGAAGGATTTGCAGACGGCTGTCCCATGTCCTTGCAGACAAATGTGAGCTTTTTGAAGGAGCTGCTGTGCCAGGATGCTGCTGGCCAAGTGGCAAGCTTGCATTGTCTGAGCTGGAAATATAGCTATGGGTCTTCTCAACAAAATACTTGGGCTGAGGACTGTGGTACTTGACATAGCACTTAATGTGAGCCATTTTTCCTGACAGGTTTTCAAAAATACAGTATTTCTGTGGTGAGCAGTAAGTGTCTTCCTGGGTGTCAGCTTTCTGAGGATTATCAGGTCAGGGCTTGGCTGAATGCACAAGTAGTCCCATGCCTGGGCATGTCTCACATACCTCACATGCTTTAGCTTCTCTTCTGGCCACTGTGACTGTGGGAAACAGGCATTTATTTTGCTATCAATGAGTGTACCAGCAGGGATGATCATCCTTCTGCTTATTTAAGAAGATACTTGGTCTCTGAGCTGCCTTTTTTGACCCCAAGCATGATTCCATAAATAGAAATAAAAATTCTGATGTCAGCCGGGTAGTAAAGAAAGTTTTGTAGTGGGCATTTATGCCTTCCCCTAGGAATTACCCATGGGCTTCATGAGCAGTTTAAAGTGACAGGAATCAGTATTTTAATTTCTATCCCTTTTATGCCAGTGCAGAAGCCCTTGTCTCTCATTTAAATTCTGTGCTTGCTTGCTGCATATTTCTTAGACCCCCCACCTGTTATGTCACCCAGACTTCTGATGGAAACTTATTTGGATAATGTCTGCAAGCAAAGAATTTTCCCCAAAAAGATTGAAGATGGAGACACTCTGTCAGGACCTGACAGGTGTAAATTTCTTAATATATGAGAAGTATATGAAAATACAAATCATCACGGAGAGCCAGCCTGAAGCAGACTGAGAAGCTGTCATAAGAAATTTTCAAAAACTATGAGTTATTTGGTTCTCTTCCAGAAGGAACAAGTCCACAGGCATAAATTTGTGAATGGTACTTGACAATTTTAACAAATCTTCCTCTCCCAGCACTGAGCATGTGACAGAGATGTGATAGGGACTGTGTGCTCCCCTCTCTTCCCCAGCTGTGGAGGAGCTCCTATGATATTCACGGGATGAATCCTGCTTTCCTGAATGTGAGCCATTCTTCCTTTTGCTTCCTCCTGAAGCAAATTTCAAGGAGTTGATTAATCTGACAGTTCGGCCATGCTTGAGCTTATTATTTGCCAAAAGAGGTGTCATAGCTTTTCTTATTTTCCATTTACTGAGAGCAATAGTAGAAAAAGAAATAGCAGATGCCTTGTGACAGACACCTTGGCTATTTTGTATGCTCCTTGGTTCTGTAGATTTTTACTTTGGGCAGGTGGAAAGATCATTGCTAACTGGATGGGCTAACTGGATGGGCTAACTGGATTGTTAACTGGTGTATGGAAATGGACTTTAGGAAGCGTTGTGCATGACTGGCAAATCAGTTCTAATTGAATAAATGTCAAGGTCAAAACAAACAAGTGATGAAGATGAGAAAGCCCTGGAGTGGTATCTGTTTCAAATCATATTAAAGGCTGTTCTGTGGTAAAGTGCTTCAGGGGGACTATATGAAATTAAAGAGCAGTGAAGACACTGCACTGTTTTAGAACTGAAGGATCTGTTTCCTCAACTGAAATTGAAAGCTGGTGCTTAGGAAATATCCTGGTTGAGGTGGCAAAGTTTATTTCTCTCTTGCAGGTGGACTAGAGCAGAATTTCAGATTTCTGAGAGGTAGGAGGCCATGTGCCAAGGCCCTGCTCAGCACTTTGCTTTGGGATACAGTGGAGTTCCACAGTGGCCTTGTGTGCCTCAGTCCAATTGCAGTGACCTGCATACAATTGGCATGATGAATATCATATCATAGTGATTATGGACACATATCTAATACTAAAAACTTGATACAACATTATGTGTAAATACAGTCCAGGGTTGTAAAGAAGTGCTATGTAAGGATCTAGATTATTTTATTTTAAGTCTTTGTGAAACTTGCATGTAAATAGGCTACAGGAAACATTCAAAGTTTTTCCTGATTGTCTGATTCTTTTATATCCTCATTAATTTTGACTTATTATGGAGGCTGCCTGTAAACTAGAAGTGCAAGTGAATATAGAAATGTACAGTGGAGCCCAACAAACTCCCATTGTCCATGTGATGTGCTTTGAATAAAGTTTCATTTCCACATTATGTCACTAAGTGCAAACTCTGTGTTTTTCAATGTCAGATCTAAATGCTGAATCGTTGCTGATAGGGAAAAGAGTAAATGGTATTTGTTTAGGTAGAATTTTAAAGTATTGGAATGTTGTTTACTAGGTTACTATTGTATTTTTTTAGCAGCTAACTGTCATGGTCTGATTTCAAAGTTATTGAGATTCTGGGAGATGTTTAAAGTTCAGGAGGAACTGGTCAGGTACTTCAGAAACTTAAAGTATGTTTTTAAATTTTTGAGAGCCTAAACATCTTGAAAAGGTTGTTTTCCTAGTACCCAGAGTGGTTTTGGGTTTTTTCTTACCTCTATTTTCCAGGTTTGGTTTTGGATTCTGGGGAAGATCAGCTACTAAAAGTCACAATACCAAAACAAAATTACTTAATATGAATATTATCAGCCAAGTAATGTCTCAGTAGTGGTTGATGTTAAGAGTAAACCGTTCTATGACCTTTGGGACTTTTACAGACCAAGTAGAAGAGCTACTGTGTTGCAATGGTGGAAATTATGTGAATTCTGTTGCAATGGTGGAAATTCTGTGAAAAGACCTGTCTGCTTCAACTGAATTTAAATCAGTCATTTAAATCTAGTTTCTTGAGGTAGTGAAAAGACCAGCAAAGTCTTAATTGTTTTTATTTTTCTGAAGCCAGAAATTGTTAATCATTTTGGTACCTGTGTCTATGTGAGAAAATGAGATGAATTTTCAGTGATGAAATAATCTGGCTTTAGGATTTTGTTTGGCATTATTTTTTATCCTTACACAAAATGTTGAAAGTGAAATGTTATCACTCAATTTCTGTATGGTTCACAAGGACAGGTGAGGTGCCACAGGAGTAGAATACATCAATTGTTATGAAAGAATTGAATGTTTTTAAGTGATACTGAGAAATAAAAATTCTTGCACAACTGCATAGTTATCCAGAATATAAGAAATAACAGGTGTAGGTGATCTGTTTTGAGGTACTTTTGCTTTGTGCAATCCTGTGTCCTGATGCACTGAACCAGCTGAGCAACTCCATATCCATTTGTGAAGGACTAGCAGGGCTTGTTGTTCTCATGCAGCATTTGCCATTGCACATTGTAATGAGCTTAGTTCCAAAAAATGTACCTGATTACACGTATAAACTTGATTTTAAAAATCTTCATGTAAGCATCCCTGTGTGGTATTTTAGAATGATGATGGAAAGCTACTCAGAAGAGTAAGATTTGTGAGGGTGGCTTTTCCTCTTTCATAGTGATATTTGGCCTTTGTTAGTCAAAGGCTACATGTTGAAAGTGTGATATGGAGAAAAGATTGCCTGGTCTTCATAGTTTAGATGTTATTATTATCATTCAAAGTAGTTTATATTTTTGAAACTAGCTGTAAGGTGTTGCACTTATGTTGTTCCCGTTTTCATATATTTTTATACCTAATCTGGTCACAAAGGAAAACTCAGTTTGTTTTTTCAAATGAGTGAAAATGACTGCTGAACTTACTGTATCTTTTGAAAGTAATTTCTACCACTGTAACAAGCCAGAATCAAAATGACTAATCAATTATAAGCCAGTCCTCATTAACTAGCAGTAAATTATTTTCATTTGGCAGATAAAATAGTCACTTTTCCACCCTTAATTAGAATTTGGTCTAATAGGAATGACAAGTCAATCTGGGGTGAAAATGCCCTTCTTAATTGCTTTTAAAATGGAGTAGTTTTTTTAACAGCAGATTGAATTTGCTATTTATGTTATAGGAAAATTATGCCTTATGGACAAATGTATTCTTTTTGTTTTTAAAGCTTTGTGGGATTGCCCATTACAAAATAAGGTTAAGTAGGGTTATCTTTAAACAACTGTGTTTATAGAGGATTGCACTGTACTAAGACTGTAATCAGGATTTTGAAATTGAAGTATTTAAGGAAGTAGCCTTTCACTTTCTTCATTCACTTTTCAGAGTCATAATGAAATGAGATCACTTCAAGGAACTTTCAATGACGCAAAAAAGGGACATGCAAAAAAGGGGTAGTACCCATTTTCCCAACTTAGCAGTGTAATTTTTTTTTCAACTTAACAGCTTCAGGAACACACTAAATCTCTCTTTTGAAAGTCGTTCTCAATACATTTTTTCTCCACTAACTTGGCCAGGCACTACCAAATTACTGTTTTATTTCACATCCTTGAAAATCTGACTTCTAAAAACTTAGCCAAGTGGGAATAATTGGTGTGTATCTAGACAGCTCCAGTAACATTCTTTCTGCTTCCTATGGCGCATAGATGGCACCAAAATTTCTCATCTTGACAGAAGCAACGTGCTCCCTTCTACATGAAGTCAAAGGGCAGATAGTACAGAGTTTATAAGTGTTTGGAGCGGTTTTCCATCAGGATGCCCTGATGAGCAGCTTGCCACAGTTCTCTTTAACTCTAGCAAAAGAATGCTGGAGCTGATCCCCTACTTTCTGGGACACTGACTATGAACTGCCTGCACTGACTTCAGTTAAGGATACTAGTTAGGTCAATTTTTACATTAAGTTACATTTCAATGCTGTACTCTCTTATACCATTTTTGTAGCAGAAATCAATAAAGCAGCAATTGCTTCCCTGGAGATCCCACAAATAAGAAATATACTTATTTTAAGGCTTCACAGTTTTTCTCTTTTCCATTTCCTTTTTT
>WEIU01001706.1:29859-194339 GCA_013389925.1 Aegithalos caudatus | reverse complement strand
TCCTCTCCTCTCCTCTCCTCTCCTCTCCTCAAGGTAAAGCAAAATAAAGTAGAGAAGAGCTGGGAAGGAGCAGGACACAACGAACAAAAGCAGTGCACAGCAGCAGGGATCTGTTTGGGGTCATGAATGGATGAATTGGGACATAAATGCAGAGCTGTGGCAAGGCATGGAATTTATGCAGGGTATAGGAAAAAGGAATTATGGAGCAGAATAAGCAAAATTAAATCTCACCATAGAGTAAAGGAAGGAAAGGAAAAAATGTGATAAAACTGCATAGGTTTGTGTTGCTGGCTGGAAGCTGATATGAATTTTATATGTGTTCATTTCAGCTTATTGAAAGAGCTCCCCTCAAAGAGCTTTTCATTCAAGGTCAAATTTAGTATCATACTGGTTTTGTTTCTTTGCAATGTATGTGAAAATCTCAAAATGCTTCTGTCATCCCAAACAGCTCATTAGATACCATCCTCTGGTGTGTGTGCCATCACCTGCCTGGTGCTGGGCAGCTCCCTCACTATGGGGTTTCTTGGTACTTCTTACACTGGTCCTAAATTTTGAAAATTACTTGTCATATTTCAGTGTTATGCATTGCTAGATTTCTTCATTATTCACACATAAAATGGTGATAGCTTTACCTGATTTTATGAGGTACTTTGATACCTCTATATGAAAAATTCTGTGTGAAACTTGACTTCTGCTGTTATGAAAGTAGTTTACTGCCAGGTTTTTTTTTTGGTACAAGTTAAATTTAATTATTTTTAAATCATCTCTTTTACTTCCATAGAATTGTTTGCTCTTCTTCTTGTACCTGAAAGAATAAAAAGTATTTTCAAATAGAAAATAGACCTTTATATAAATCTTCTCCTACAGTATTGAGAGGATTTAAACAAACCAGCTGAGGATGGAAGTTTTTCAATATCTTTGCTTCTCTTTCTCATTTTATCACTTAACTTGTCATTAGGATAGCAAGAAAACACATTCAGAAAAGCACCTAAATGGTTCATTTTTTCAGTTGAATTGTAACCTTCTGCAAAATGCTTATACAATGAACTACAATAGGCAGTAGAAAGATGTGCCTTCTGTAGTCCTTCCTAAACATATAGAAACTTGAGCATTTCCCATGGTGATTTTGATCTGATCATAGCTGCGTCTGCTGGTGATCAATATATGCATGCCATAACTTAAAAGAAAAAAGACACTGTAATCACAGAAATTAACAGCTAAATAAGAGATTTTCATCAGTTGACACATCTTCTGAGGTCAGTGAGAACACAGCTTTGTTTATGAGCTTTATTAAGAAAGCTGGGAGAAGCTAATCTAATCTGATTTTGTGGTGAATTTCTGGGAGGTGTAAGCACTGAAGCTATTAGCTGGGTTACTGCATAAGACTCGTATTTTTTTGCAGCAAGGGTGAGCCTGTCCTGATGTAGGTTCTGAACACCTTGTGTCAGGAATGTATTCTCTCCGGTGTTCTGGTCTCTGTGCATGAGAGCACTTGGTGCATTGTCATGTCTTGCTAACAGAAATAACTGTAATGGATGCTTTACTACATTCTCACTGGGGTTTACTCCATTTCTTTAAGTGTGCCCCTGATTTTCTGCTTTAGGAGTTCCAAACACAACTTTAGATGAGAAGTATTCTGAAATCACATTTGGTTTGGAGATTTTTCCTATAATTTTAATTTTAACCAAAAGTGGGAAAGTTTCTGAAAAAAATCTCAGTTCTTACATGGCAACCTATTTCTGAGGAATTTATAACTTCCAAAATTTTCAGTCGCTAAAATACTTGCATTTCCATTCAGATCTGTAGCTTGAGACAGGACTCTTGTTTCCCCTCAGCTGACAATGCTGTTGCTCACTGCATGAGTTTCCTAATTTATTTGACCAACACTATCAGGTCCTTAAGGCATTACAATAAATCCCTAACACATCTGCTGAAGGGGCAAATAACCTTCGGCTTCTGGCTAGTTGCTCCAGTGACAGGGTGAGGTCACTCTTGAAGGCAGTAACTTTCAAAGGAGACCACAGTGGGATGGAGAAATGTGTTATATGCAGATAATGTTTAACTACAGAAAATTTTTTGTCTTTTTCTAGAAGTCATTGACTCAGAAAACTTGTGATTGAGGTGCTGGGGAAGAAAATACATTGCTTGCCATAGCAACCTTAACATCTCTTTACAGTGTGTGTCAGTTGTGCTAGGGCTAATTTATCATGTAAACTGTATGCTATGTATGTCACATTTTACTCTCTGTTCATTTGTTTTGATAATCAAGATCTTGACAGATTTGTCCCACATGGTAGGATTTATAGTAAGGATTTTCTTATCACTGAATTAAGTTGATACATATAATCCTAGTGTCCTGCACAAGAACTGAATAGAAATGAAACCTATTCAGACTAGATGCAAAGGTCTTGCAGAAAAAGCACTCCCCCTTTCCCAATCAGTTATTCTCCTTTATTTTTCCCCCTTTTTTTTTTATTTTTTCCTTTCTTTTCCTGTGATTTGTTTCAGAGCTTTGCAGGAGGAATCATAACAAAAAGAATAGACATCGACTTTGAGAAGATTAAATATTTCCTCTTCTAATAAAAGACCTTTCTGTTTTACAAGATACAAAGTTCAATTCTGTAAAAAACACAAGTGAGTTTTGGAAACACACTACTTTTACCCCCAGTGTGAGTGCTCACATACATGCTGCCTGTATTTGAAATTTGATAAGTAAATTCCTTTTTCAGAGATGTCACTTCCTCCCCTGTAGTAAATGAAAGCATCTCATTCTTCTCTCTCAAGATGAATTGAAAATGTGGGGTCTGACTTCTTATAGGAAAATACAAATGTGAACGGATATAGCTGCAGGAGTTGTCTACCTGGCCTGAGGCCCCTTTTTTTTCTTTTGAAATAAATGGTTCAGTAGTATAGAAATTGGCTCTGGAGTATATGAGATTACATTTCTCGATTTTTATATTGCAGCAGTCTGCTTTTATCTGGGCAGGCAAGCTGGTAGGTGTGGGGGCACAGGGAAGTTATGTGTCTGTCTGTGAGCATCTTTAAACTCTTACAAATATAGGTACAAGACCTTCCTTACTAAAGGAGCTGAGAAAGATTGTACAAGTGGTCTTGAACGTTTTGAGCTAGAAAACTTCAAACAGTGTCTCCTAAAATATCTATCCTGCAAAGATATAATTTTATTTTAAGATTTTTAAGAAATAGCTTTTTTTTTTTTTTTTGCTTCGTAATGTACTAAGGGCACCTGCTGCACTGTTGGACAAAGCAGGGTGGACATTTCCTAGTAAGGAAAGCTGAGATAAACCACAGAATCACAGAACTGATTTGGGTTGGGTTGGAAGGGATCCTTAAAGATCATGCTTTTCCCCACACTAGTACTGGAGAGAACATCAATGGAGAATTACAAAGCAAAGATCCCTGGAACTGGAGATTTTTGTTTTGTTTTTCACCACATTTCTCTGGTCTAGACTGTGCTTTATTTTTATGTATGACTGATATTGACAACCAAAATATATTATGGAGTTTGGGTGTGTATTTCAAGAAGGGCATATTTTGAAATCCAGAACTCAAAACATCTGAGAGAGCATGTTTTCACTGTATGAAAGTTTAATTGCAAAAGATTTTCATCCCAGATGAATTGCGCTGGTATTGATACTATTTCATCAGTTGATACTTAGTATTGAGGAAGGGTGCTAAGTAGCTCTTCTTCAGAGCAGAGTGATGATTTTTATCTACTTCAGTCTTGGCAAAATGAATGAGACCATTGCCTCTACAATTCTGGCTTCCCACCTGAATGTTTCTTTTAAGTGATCTTGATGTTTGTTTTGTTTCATATGTTTTTTATGCTAAATGCAAATTAAGTGTTTCACTGTAATTTGCACCATTCTTTAACTGTAATGTGGTTGAATTCTTTTCCTCCACTTTATATTGTCCTTTGGCTATGTTCCAAAAGCATTTTTAATGCCCCTGTCCAGAGGGCTCAGACGAGCCAGGAGTCCTGGCAAGCTGCAGTAAGGCAGAGGCACAGCACAGGGGTGGCAGCAGCTGAGCAGAGGCTGGGTGGCAGCGGTGTCCCTGTGGCCAGACAGCAAGGGCTGGGTGCACACCCACCCCTGCAAACTGCTGATGTGTGACAAATCTTCCCTTTGAAGCTGACAAGATCTTAATTTTGGCTTTTTATTCCAGGAAAAAGGAGAGGGGTTCCGACTAAAGATCTGAAATTTCGTTTAGAGATAAAGCAGGATTTTCTATGCTAATTTCTTTTCCACAGGATATCAAAATAGAAGGAAAAGAGGCATCGTTAATTGGATTTCATTTGCCTCTATCCATGTAGGTCTGCAGGATGTATTTTACTTTTTCTACATTTTTCTTCCTAACTCCTTATATCTGAGTTCAGACCTGACATTTCTGTTTCTTGGTGAGTGAGTGTTACAGGGGTCTGGGGTTTGGCAGGGCACACTGGCAAGGCTGAGCTCTGGTGTGCTGCGAGGGCTCAGGGCACCCTGGCATGGGTGGGTTGGCTGGCACAGGGCCGGGACCAGGCTTATTCCCAGGCAGCCTGCTGGGTCAGCATCCAGTAGAAAGACCCCTGCACCTCCCTGACAGCTGCCACAGTAACCAAACACCAGCAATTTTCAGGGAAAGACACATCTAATAACATTAATTTTCTTCTAGAGCAGACGGTAAAGTAACTAAAGCCAGGTTGATTGGGCTTTTCTGGGACATTTACCTAATGATCTTCTAGAAAGTAGGTGCACTGGCAATGATTTTAAACTTTAAAGCCCAAGCAGTGTACCAAGTAAACCTTTGATGCTGTGGGGATTTTAAAGAAGAGGAAGCTCCATTCACTTTAAATCATTACAAAGCATTTGCTGACAACAGCAGTATTAATGGTGCTTTTATGGTAGTCGGTTAGTGACTGTCAACAAAGTTGACTGTAGTTCACATTATTATTTTAAATCAAACTAGCCAGTCTAAACCAAACTCAGTTAGTCTGACTAGCTGACAGGCATGGGAGTAGTGTGGGCAGTTCCTCCTGTAGCATTGTATGGTGTACTCCTGCATCCATCATTCTATCAAGCGTGTGTTGGAAGCCAGGTTTGAGATTCAATCACATTCACCACCTAATACTGTCTTTAGGGTGATGAAGTCATGATTAGTTACACACAAGCATCCAACTCCCTTCTGTCTAACTACTTCTTTGGAGACATAGGTCATATCTATGTTACAGAATTATTTTTTACTGTAGTAATGGTAGCTTCTGACAGTTATGTTACAACATCTTTATACTTTGGTGGAGGAGAAAAGCAACTGCTTTTATGGCTTAATTCAATACAGTTCTCCTTTTTAGCTTCGATATCATGAAAATCCATTCAAGGCTATGAAAACTTCCTTAATCCTGGTGTGTTTTTCTAGGGCATAGTAGGCCATTTTTATGGGGCAAGAAAGAATTATCTATTTTATTGCTGTATCCCTTGACAGTTTTTCCAGATTGTCACTTGTATGAGCTTTGAAAGTGAACATGTCCATAGTGGTAAATGTGTCTCTGTAATGGTTGTGCCATATTCATGACAAACTGCTCTTCACAGCATCTTCAATTTTGAAATATTCAGGTGTACCAAAACTACTCTTGTTGATTTATTGAAATAATGGCACTTACACTCAAAGGGACTTTTAGCAAGGGACTTTCTCCAGTTATGAATATTTTTTCAATTTGTACTTTTATACTGATTAGCAGTACGAAAGTTTAAACTTTTAATTGGGAAACCACACAAGACGTTAATTACGTTTGAGTGCTGAAGACTGCAAGGGTGGCCTCAGCAGAACTTGGATGGGTGTAACAGCCCTCCATAATATATTCTTTGAAAAGCTCTCTAAAGTCTTTAAAGGCTTATTGAATTGATGCCCTTGCAAGGCTGGTGTTACTTTTTTTATAAGAATGTAAAAAGAAGAGCTTTTCTAATGATACAGGCATCAGAGGAAAGAACAGAGCTAAGGAGTTCCTCACCAGTGCTCTTGTCCTCTGAACCAGTTGCTGCAGCTTCAGCACTTGAATTAATTTTATACTGTGAGTTCAGTTTCTCATTGAGACTTCTCAGTGATTTTTGCCGTAGTTTGATCTGGACCTGAACTTGGCATATCTCAGTTCCAAATGGTCTTTATTTCCCACACAGGTATAAAAAAACTCAGATATAATCTTCAGCTGTTGGAATTTTATTTTTTTTTTAAAGTTTGAAACAGATGTAGCTTGAAAAGCTTTAAAACTGATAAGGACAATAACAAAATGTACTTCTATAGATGTGTTTGGAGTTCAAAGTCATTATGTGATCATTAATGCTGTTGGACTTTGTGTTGTATTAGCAGCTAACATTAGCCAAGGAACTTTCAGTTAAAGAGATATTCTAGTTTTTTGTGCAAGAACTGGTAAATTTGGAGTAGAATTAAAATAGTAAAGAGGTCATGTTGCCAATATTAGATTTTTGAAGAGGAAAATAATAAACACAGGCAAGCTATCAGCAAGGGGATGCGTGAAGGGAAGTCTCAGAGCTGTTCTATCTCTCACAGCTCCCAGGAGTTGGTGAATTATGGGCTTCCTAGGCTGGTAGATTACTAGTGAACAGTTATCTGTGGTAAAGTTGTCTAATACTTTTTTGAACTCTTTTCTGCTTTTTGCTTCCTTCAAGGTTCAGTAATGCATTCCACTGTCTAATTTCTTGGAAAAAAAAATCCAGGCTTCCTTTTGTTGTTTTAAATGTATCATCTTATTATGTCATAGTGTAATGTGGGAAGAAATACGTTCTGTATCAGGAGACTAGATATAAAGGTGGAAGATGCAGGGAAAGTGAACTATTACCTGTATTTCTCATTTGTGCTTCATAGCTCTTCCATTTTCTTTAAATGATTTAGAGATTGAAAGACCAGGACTGCTGGCTATATGGATAAAATATGGATATTTCTGGTGTTTGTGCAGTTTCAATAGTTCGCTCCATTGCTAGTCTTTTTCCTCAGGCAATTTGAGGAAACTATCCACAACTCCAAATCTATTTTCTGAGTAGATATAATTACTTTAGAGACCATGACTGAATATTTTAGCAGTGTTCCCTAAGTGCATTATTTAATGTTTATTGACATGGGACTTCACATCTAAATTCATCTATAAACAGAGCTTTTTCCCACAACTTTGTTCATACACTTTAGGTTTTGGATATCCTGATTAATCCTTGTTTCCTTTAAATTGTTTCAAGCTTATTTATGAGTAACTCTACTCTGTGTACTCCATAGTGTTAAAACTCTCTAGTGCAGTTAAGAGCCATCAGCCTGGCTGCACATGATAATATGGTTTAAAAAAAGTGAAGTTGTGTGAGATGGTTTCCTTATAACTAACTGATGAGATAGAGAAAAGCAAGAGAAAGTCAAGGTGCTTCTAGAAGATGTTAACCAAGTCCTGACACCACCCTTTATGTATTCTTAAGGCCTTAAAGTTCAGTATTAGGCATCATTCGGTTTTCTGCAAGTTTCATAATTATTATGGCAGCAGTTTAAGGGTGATAAGGAAGCCACTAAGAGTTAAAAAAAAAAAAAGGGAAAAATATTCTGGACAACATTTTGAGCAAAAGGCTTCTAAGCAGTCTCCAATTTGGGTAGTAGGCATGATAAGTGAATTGTACTTTTCACAAAGAATGCTACCCAACTGATTCACATTGTGTTGATGGATAAATGGGTTAAAACAGGGGCAGTGTTTTCTTTTTTTCCTGTATAGAACGAAAAGAATAAATAGAACTTGTATTGTAAACAATTGTGGCAGAGAGAATTCCTCATGTGCTTGCTTTCCATTTCCCTTTAGACAGGTTATTTGCGTTTTAGACAAGGAATCTCACAAATCCCATAGGATCCCATAGATCCCATGTCAATTTAATCATGGATGGGAAAAACAACCAATGGATACCAAGACACTGGACTTGTGTAATGTGATGTTATGGGTGCTCCCTGCCTTCCAGGAGGCTTTTGAGCCCAATAGAAAATTCCAAAAAGCCCATTTGATTTACAGTCAGACAGGCCTAAACAGTCTTCAGAAAAATTACAGTCCTGGGAAATACAGAACACAGGAATTCCATATCCTGCCTCTTCTCTTGCCACCTTTAATTTTGCTGTGACTTTGACCAGTGCTTGCAAACTTCGTAGCTGTGATTAAACAAAAGTTCTTCCTAAATTATTGTTCCAGAGAACATTGCATTTTGTCATAGATACAAATTCTTAGTTTTTATGTTCGTGCATTTTTAAGTATGCTCTGATGACTGTAGAAAACATACAGCATTTTTACTTTGAGTAAGACTTTCATGTATCTTGTAGGGATTGTGGGAAGATTTTCTAAGTTTATTATATTTGCAAAAATTCATTTTATTGAAGCCTAAGCCCATTTCAATGAGTTTGTACTTCCATAATTTGCACCTTCATTTAGCCTACTGATTAATATATACATCTTGTAGTTTTGCAGTTCAAGCTGGCTAGCTTATATGCAAATTCTGAGTCTTCGTGTTATATTTACTAAAGGTTTTAAAGTTTTCTCTGCAATCATAAATCTGGAAGATTCCTTGTTTTTCGAATGTGGAAACTGACTGATGCATGAGATCACCTGATTCCAGCAGCTGAGGCTTTATGAAAAGCATTAAATATCCCAAAACACTAAAAGATCTACCCAGGCTGAGGTTAAACTTTATGAGTTCTAACCTTTGTTCTGAACAGTGGGGATATGCCAAAACTTCCTACAACTCCACTTTTCTTATCATAGTTCTGTTTTAGAGCTATGCAGCCCTTAGACTATAAGTTGCATTGCCATCTGTTCTGTGAGCCAGATTTCTGGGAATTCCTCAAAATTTATGTAGTAAATGCTGTGGGGTTGGTACATCAGGAGGACAGTGTGAATTCAAGGGTTTGCAAAGAAAATGTGGAATTACGCATATGCTTCACTGAGTTTCACCACTGAGTTTGGACCAGCAGCTTCACTATCCTCACTTAAAATGAGTGTGATATTTTATTATGTGTCTTTTTGCTGTGCACTAAAGAAGATATAAAGGAGTGAGTGGTCTTTAATTTGCAGAGCCATTGTCTTGAATTTTTTGCAATGATAAATTTTCAAGCATGGGTGCTTATAATTAGACATTGCTGTACCACAGTGAGGTAACTCTATACCAATTGTAAGTCATCTCCTGGGCACTTAAAATTAATTAGGGGACCTAAACAAGGGCATGTTGTTTGAAAATGTTAACAATTTTTGTTGCAACTCTCTTAAAATTAAACTCCATCCATTTCCATTATTGATTGCTGGTTTGACTGTAAATAATGATTTTAGTTTTTATGGTAAGATTAAATTGTAGGCAATGATATAGAGAACTCCACAATTAAGAAAAGCATTGAATCATTGAAATATCTTTGAATTACATATAAAATAAGAGTGACCTGATTATGTTTTTGTACTTTTTTGATCCCTTTAGCTACAAAAAGTTGGAGTGCAATAAAGATGAGGAAGAGGGAAAGAAAAAAATGGCTTTCTTACCAATGTCAAATTCAACTTGACCAAAGCACATCAAGTATTTCTTTTTAGTTGATAGTTCCACCAAGTTTTGCCTTGAATGTTGTTCTATGCTGCACAAAGTTAGGTATTTTGACCACATAAAAGATCAAATTTGCATATTTAGATGGAGCTTGAGAACCTGGAAATACACCTTTCCTTCTCTAATAAATCTATTCAGCCCTTCATATTGTGCCCATTAGTGGTTGCAGAAGCAGAAGACAGAGCCTTTTTACTCTGTATGAACAGAGGGCAGGTACTTGATAAAAATAATGGAGAAGTTTATGTTGTCACCAGAGAGGTGAACACAAAAGAGCCAAAGAACAAAATAGACACTGTAAGGGGAAAATGCTGAAAGCCTAACTGTAGCTTTACATTGCTTATTTTGTCTACTGGTTTTTGTTGTTGCTGTTGTTTCTTTATATAACTGGAATCCTGTAATAATATGTCCTTTTCCCCTGATTTTTCAGAACTAATATTAAGAAACTATCAAAAAATATAGCAGGGTAAATAATGTTTCCTTTCAAGAATGTAGTTTGGCTTTTAAACTCTGTATTTGTCAGAGGAAGAAGTTGTGTCAGTGGAGGAAGAGAACACTTTCATCGAAAGATGGCATGGTTGTCCTTGCATGACTGTTATCTTGTTCATTGATCTGACTTCCTTAAGTTCAAAATTAACATCTGAGAATCTTTCTGCACCTCACAATATAGAAACGTTCAAAGATTGAGTTGATGTTTGCTACATGGGTTTAAACCTCTCAGCATGAACAGCATTTCATGTGTGTGGGGGACTAGAACAGAGGCTGATTCTTGCTAACAATGATGAACCTGCCTCCAATGGTTCATCTTTGAAATCTTTGGGCATTGGAGGAAATTCACAACCAAAACTGCCTGCTCAGGTTCTTCCACCAAGTAAAAATTAATCTTACTGTTCTGTATAGCTGCCCGTGGCTGTCCACTGGCTAGCCCTGCCACAGCAGACCACAGTCACAGACTGGCACTGGAGCCACTGCCTGCACAGTGGATTCTTTCACCAGTGAGGCAGAGGCAAAGTGTGGTTATGGCAAAGGAAGAAAGGAGGACTCTGTCTAGGTGAAGCAGGCTGGAGGTTTATTCCAAGGAAAACCTGCCCCAGACAGAGCAGAGACTTGGGTGCACACAGCTTATGAATAGGGGAGGATCACAGGGGTGGGGGTTACACAGGTCCAATGAGAGAGGGGTTAGGGGTGGCTCTACTGAGAACGGACAATTTGTCATCCAACAGGGGACAAGGGGAGGGGGAGTTCATGGGCTCCTACCAATCATTCAGTGCTCTCCCTGGATCTTTCCAGAACACAGGGGGAGGCCTGAACCTGACTGACAGGGAGAATGGGGTAGGGGTTGACAGGACTGACGGGGGAACAGTTTGGGAGAAACCAACTGCGGGAATGAGAAAGGGGTACATGGAACAAACCATCAGGGTATATGTAACATACAACAACTTACATAAACCAAGAAGTAAGAATAAACTTGAACTGTGGTAAAACAAAAATGATTCTGCACTACCACAGTTCTGTTTCAGAACAGTGCTGGAAGCTGGTATGTGAAGAGCTTGCTCTGTTAATGGTCTTTATTTGATTCTCCCTGACTCTACACATTTATTAGAGGAGATGAAATTTAATTAAGATTTAGTCTCAACCTATTTGTTATTTACCTAGAAGTTCTAGCAAACTTTGCCACTATGCAGATTTAGCAGCACTGGTCCAGTTTTTCCTGTAAGTTTCTCTGCTTGGCTCTTACTCTGTCTATTAGGTAAAATTAGGACCCAGAAAATCAGATTATTATATCCCAAGGCACTGAACTGATAAGGAGCACATGATTGTTGATCTGCTTGCTACCCAGTGTTGCTGGTGTTTGTGGTGCAGCTAGATGCAAAGACAATTTCTTATCAATTAGTGCTCATTAGAATCATTTCCTGTTATTGATTTTAAATGTTTGACAAAGCTCTTTTAGGAAACTGCACAAAAAAAAAAAAAAAAAAAAAAAAAAAAAAAAAAGTTGCTGTACATGATTCCTTAGTAAATACAACTCTTTAGGACCCAGTGTTAATCTTAACTAACTGGTTTTATTGTTTTCCAAGTAATTATTTCTGCTTTGGATTCCAACTGCTATCCTCTCCAGATTAAAGATGTTTTGAAACAAGTGCTTGATATAGTTCTTTATGAGCAAAGTTGCAGAGAAATAGAGATTTTTTAAAAAGCGCAACTTTGGCTTTTTCTATTCTGTTTTGTTATGACTTGGCCTTTTTATGTTGCATAACTACCATTGGATTACATGATGTACAATACAGGAATTAATGTCAGCCTTAAATTGTGTGATTTCCATTGGCCTTAATATTTGACATATGGGTTTAGTTTAATTTTAAATGCATCTTTGCCTTTATACACATATTGAGAATTGTGGCACTATTAAAATCTAATTTACAAAGAATAAAATTGGGTATAATGACATGTTAAAATAATAGTTTTGATTCCTAGGAGTCTGAGAGGGTGTATCTGTTGAGTTTCTGAGAAATTTAGCCTATAATTACTACTAATCTGTTATACATGCAAGAAAGAGACTTGAATGTGAGATTATTTAATAAATAGTAAAATGTGTGTATATATGTAAAAAGCACCAGATCCAGCACACCTGCATTTCTATGTGTCCTATATATGCGTGATGAATTGTTATGGAATTGTGCCTTTTATGAGTACAGTGGAATTTTGGCTAAATCTGACAGTGTCAGAGTTGAAGCTATCAGGATAGCTATCTGGGTTAATTTTCTCTCCTTCCTCCTTTAGTTTAAATTTTTAGCAATATAAGCTCAGGTTTCACAGGCACTCTCCTAAAATGCTTACAAATATTTTAAATGTGTTCTGTGATCCCTGTTGCAGAAGGTGGAGACCTAACATAAGACTTGACTTGTGCTTTTCCCACCTCCATTAATGAATTAGTCTCACAATTACTGTAAAAATTGATACGAGTGTGGGTGAAATGCATGCAGCTTAGTCTGTCTAACCTTAATAAACAGAGTTGGTATTGACACAAGTGAATTTTGTTTAACCACAGTACATTTGCTTCTTAATTAGTGAATATTCATCTGTCATCAGCAGCGGCAATGACACCCCTCCCTGCTAACACGTTCTGTCATAAATAATCAATGAGACGCTATTAATATTCATGAGTGAGAATCTGTGTAGTCATGTGCACTGATGCAGAGACAGGGGGAGTGTTGCCATGAACTGAGTCGAAACTCTGTGTGTGTATACGTGAGTGTAAGATAGTTAGGGAAAGGGAAGAAGAGCATGCTGCTACGCACTGCCCTGCCTTGTGCTTCCAGCTAACAGTGGCGTGCCTGTGTGTCGGGGCTGGAGTGACTGATGAAAAACAGTAGACAAGTCTGGAGGGTGATTCCTCGTCAGTGCATTTGCCTTTCAGTGCTGGGGAAATTAGAGGCTTTGCTCTCGTGTTGCTTATTAGGATGGGCTGCAATCTGTGCACTTTTCAGAAGAGAGAGGAACACTACAAACTGCTCTATGAAGTTTCACAGGTGAGTGCAGAGGATATTAGCAGCATCTCCAGAGTAAAAATGTGTGTGCTTTGCAGACAGTAAGTAGAGATGCTNTTTTTTTTTTTTTTTTCCCTTTGCAAAATTGCTAGTGAAAATGTTTGGGGGGAGGTTGGTAATTATTAGTATTTTGGGTGTCTGTTGTTTTCTGCTCGGATGCCACTCCCCCTTCAGATGACTTCCTGTGGGATTCTTTTAACATTTTTGTGTATCTTCTGCCAAGATGTCAGTCATATAACAGCAGTCTTGTTAAACCGTATTGATGATGTTTTAAGGGAGCCCTCAGCTTTGGTAATAAGACTGATTTCAGATAAATTGTACTGCTGCCTCTGAAAGCCTTAGGTGTGTGATCTCAGGTGTTTTTAAGTTAAGAAACAAAGTTTTTATGGCATGTCTGTGCTGGCTGTGGAGTATGTTAAATTTTCAGATTAATTAATTAAAATTAAAATAATTCTGAAACATGTTGTCACCTTTAAACAGGAACTGAGTACAAGAGGGTTCCATGGGTGAAATGTGCTACTTGTTCATTCATTGTGTGTGTGTTATTTCTGTATACTACTAGACAAAGATCACAATCCCATTTAGGTATTTTGGTGTCTCTTTCAGCATCCTAACAGTGTAGTGCACAGCAGAGTAGCAGTCTGCTGCTGCTGTGTTCCCAGCTCCCTCAGAATAAGATGAGAAAAGACGAAACAAGTACTTCCCCATAATAGCCCATAATTTTTTGCTCAGATCCTATTGAATCAGTATTTGATTTGCAGCTTTTTGTTTGTCTTTTTTTTCCTTTTGGCATAGCAGACTCACAGATACTAAAGTTTAGTGCCTTTCAGCATCTGTTCTCTCCCTCTCTGTAATTTGTTCTGGCTTTGACACATTGCCATTGATAGAGGCTGAACACTGGCAGTTTTGGACTGCACTGCTGCTGACAGGCAGTGCAGGGGAGAAAAAACAGCTTAGAATGTTGGTGGTCTATTGGCACAGCAGCAGCTAAGTGCCCAGTGCCGACTGGCTCCCTCCGAGTTCCTCCTGACGTGATTCACAGTGGGCTAATTACAAAGTGGATTCTCTACACATGAAGCAGCCTCCTCAGTTGTGGTGTTAATGCACATTTTCATGGTAATGTGATCAGAGCCTCATTAGCCAGTTTCCAGAATGATCCTCTGCATTAATTAAATATAAAAATGACTCTTTTTATCACCATAGAGAGGAAGAAGAAGATTAACATTGTTAATTACTATTGGGGGCCATACCTCTGCATCATTTTTTACCACAGAACCAGCAAGTGTATTCAATCCTACACTGAGTGTCTGTTTGCAGGTAACATACCCATTGCCTTGCCTGGTGAAGATGGTCTCTAGGTGGAACACTTCCCTTTATTTCAATATTTAGTCGTACTCCCATCATCATTTTTTCCTACAGCAATAGCACAAGGAAAAGCACAGCAACAGCACATTTCCTTCTCTTCCCTTTCATTCTCCCCAGCTCTAGATTGCCAAACTGAACTGAAAGTGTAAAATGGAGTAGAGTAGGTCAATGTCTGCATTTCTGTGCCAGGGAATAAGAAATGCAGGTTCTGCTGTGAAACAAATTAGACATTTCTTAAAGGGCTGCATTTGTGTATGGGTAAAGGACTGACTGTGTCTGGTTTGGAGTAAATGCATTTTCAAAATATTCCTTGCAGAAATGTTGCATGGTAATAAATGTGATTGAAATTATCAGCAAACCCAAAGATGGGGTAAATTCAAGAGAAATTCTTCCCTCTATCTGTTATCTTCTCTGCTATTGAGTTGGAGTGTCTGTGGATGTGAGCAACCAAGGTGCAAAATTAACTAATGCTTTCACTTTTTACTCTGGTGCTTGCCAGATAAAGTGTTATCTCTGGGATGATCTCAGGGGGGTTCCTTGGGGAGTTGAAATGCAGTGAGCCTGGTGCTGCATCTTGTGCTGTTAGGGAAATGTCACTGATAAGGTGCAGTAGGAGCACAGAGAAATGACTTACTGTGCTTGCTGCCAGATCCTGTGTTCATCTGTAAACTCATCCCTATCTTTGTTTCAGTGTGTGCAGGTCAGAGCCCAAAGGATACTGAGCATATTTTTAACCAGGTGCTGCACTAAAGATCAGGTAGTGTCTCACACCATAACTGCTTCTGTGTACAATTCTGATTTGCAGCTGGGAGTGGGGAGCAGGAGTAGAATATGATAAATTAAATTAAGCCAAGCAGGCATTACTACTTGATTTGCAAATCCCTTTTTAACTCTCCAGTCCTGTAATTCCTATACCACAGGCTTGGCTCTTTCATCTACATGATTTCTGGAGAGCTTGGGACAAGTTAGCCTGTCAGGGACATGAATTGACTGAGGATGAGCTGTGGCTCCCTAGCATATGTGGATCAGATAGATTAATTTATATTCATCTAAAGAAGCAATCCTTAGCCTCATCTGCCACCTTTCCCTTGCTAGGCTACCTGATACTGTGGGTGGTCTGTGCACTCATATACTTTAAAATATAGTAAACAAAGGAAGGCATGTTTACAGAGAAAAACCATGCAAATGCTTGCAGTGGGATGTGTTTTCTGTGACTGTTTTTAGTGAGGTCAGATTCAGCATCACAGAGATTTTTGTTGTAGAGCTGCTGGAAAATGAAGAATATAACATAATTAAAATATGTATAATTTCTCACTCTTCCTCCCATTCCTGCACTTCAGACTTTTCTTTTGCTGAGGTAGCAGTTCAGAGACCATGGGGGCCATCTCCAAAAGCATCATTTGCTTGTGTGATGGATATGTTTATTTAGGTAACTGTGTTTTGCATGTGCAGGTTTGGATCAAAATAAAAAGTCAAATAGTCATATTTTAAGAAGGAGAGCCTTTGAGATACCACTATGTATTGGTGGAGGACCCTTGTGCTTCTGAGTGCCTCTTCACCAGTCCTCAGCACAGCTCAGGTTTATTTCTTGGCTTCACTGGAGGAAGGTATCAGGCATATTGCCCCCTTCAAGTCCTCTTCTCCATATGCCTACCAGTGCAGAAATTAAAGATGTCTCAATTTGAAATTTATGGCCCTACATGCTACTACATGGAGCACTTTAATATTATTTCCTGTGTGCTGTATAAGCAGGATTGAGCTAATGAGTGTGCATCCAGGAAGTCTATGTCAAGTCACTTAGAGAGGGTGGGATCTGGTGTATGCTCATGTCCATTAAGAGCAGACCTCTGCCATTCTCAGCTGATTTTCTCTTCCACTGCAGGGGTTAAAGAAGTGAGTTAAAGTCATTTGTTAGCAGCATGGTGATGACTCTTCCCATTTAGCAGAAAGGATAAGAGAAATATGGCTAGGATTGAAGGGAATCAGCAGTAATCTTCAATAACCTTGTTTGAGACTCAAGAAAATGCAGGTTTTCTTCAGAATATTGTGGCTGTCATATAACCAGTTCTGTTTGCTTGAATTTTTGTTTTCAAAATGTGCAGTTAGCCCAGAGAAAAAGAGTGGAAAGCTGGAGAGGGAACACTGCTTTTAGAGGTAAACCAAAGAATGGTGTGAACTTCTTTGAGTTATAATTTAAGAAGCTGATCTAGCTCAGATGAGCATAGAATTGAAAGGGAGAAAGGAGAAAAGCCAGAAGTGAAAAGAGAGGCTCAGATGGCTCAAAAAGTCAGTGGTGGAGCTGGGATTAAAATTGGAAGGTTGCACATTTGTGTTTTATGTTTGACCTGGGATAATATAGAGCTTGCTCACAGCATTTTTAAATCCTCTGAACACTGATTATGCTGTTTTCTTCTCATGTTGGTTTCCATAATTACCAAAAAGCTCAAATTTTTACCAGTATAGAGTTCTGATTTTATGTTCATTTTGATATACCTTGGGCTACTTAAAGTACTAAGTTCTAGTGGTACATCTCTTCAAACTCAAAGCTGCTCAAAACAGAGACATCAAGTCTGCCCACTGAAACAGCAGAAGCACTTCTGCAGGTTTCAGGAGATGCTGCTTGTACCTGGCATTCAAGTATGGAAAACGGGGCCAGCAGTGTTCTTTAGCACTGGGACCCGCCTGCTGTGGTCTTGATGAAGTCTGAGCTTGTTGCAAAGATCACTTGAGTAACTAGATGATGCGATACTGTTTTTCCCCTTTAACCAACCTTCAGCCACTAATATTCTCTTTTGGTTCTTATGCCATGTGAGGTATTTACATGACAGCTCCTCAATATGGTGGTTCCCATTAACTCTCATTCTTTCCTGTAGATACCTGCCACAACTTTTGTGTACCTTTGCTTCCTGTATATCAATGCCACCTCCAAATGCCCCTCATGAATTTCACCAGCTATGGGAAAGTACTAGCTTGTGTGTTGCATCAGCACAAGCATTTTTGGTTTATAACTGAGCTCTCTTTTTATTAGAAATTCTGTAGCAACACACTTTTACCTCTGGAGAATATGAAAGGAAAAAAAAAACCCTGAATTTAATTGTCTGGAAATTAGCTGAATTATCTGAGTTTAATTAAATCAGTAGCAAAAGTAGATCTGGTTTGATCTCACTGCATTTCCTTTCTTTTTCTTCTTGCTCCTCTAAATTTTCAAAATAAACAAGTGATAACCTCCTAATTATTTTTTTTTCTAAGTAGCTCTTCTGAATACTCATTTTTCTGTTTTAAAAGTTCAAAAATAAAAGTCAACAAACTGGCAGGAGTACTATTTCAGTTTAACTGAAAAATGTTAGAGATTTGCTTTATGTAATGCCCCTCAAAAATTCACTGTCTCATATTAATAAGGCATGATTAAAATGTAATCATGTAAAGCTTGTCATACATTTCTAGCCATGTCCTAAAAACTTCCTTGGCATTTCTTCAAAGAACGTCTGCTGAACTGAAAAGACTGAAAAATTTCTTCAAAATTTTGATTTCTCTTATAGATAAGAGATTATCTTTGTGGTTAGCAGGTACAGCTTTCCTGGTTCTTCTGTTTCCTTGATTATTTACTTCACACCACTAATTAAGCAACATGAAACAATAGAAATTAAATCATAGAAATAATCCCGTTGCCATAATGTTTCTGCAGGCTCAGGAAGAGAGCAGTGTCATGACATTGATAACAACTTGCTCCTGGGAGAGGAGCTCACTTTCTCTCACTGGATCCCATCCCATAGGTCAGGGAGCATTGGCTGCCGGCAGGAACTGTCCCCAGAACCCTGGGCACCCATTCCCCAGCTCTGTGCTTCAAGTCACCACATGCCACTTGCTTAAAAGAGGAGACATCTTTCAGGCCAGCTCTTGTCTGACTTCAGGCTCTTAGCACAGAGCTCTGTTTGGGTGTGAAGGCTCTCTGAGGAGTCCTGGGGGATTGGGATTTGGGTCTGGGAACACACAGGCTGCTTGAAATAACCAGCTCTGGCTGTCTGGTTGGATAGTGGCTGTAGAGAAGGCATCCATGTGTACAACTGCACATGTAAGGAGGCTGTCATCTGGTTCTCTAGAAACCTAAACCTGTTAGCAGGAGTTTTTTTGATCATTCTTTTGAACATGACACATGAATTACATGCCAAGTACTTAATATAATTTTTGATCTCAAAGCAACAAGTGATAAAACACTTAATTTTTTCCTCGTAAGATCCAGGAAACTCTGAAGTGTTACCACTGACTTCGTGGGGGCCAGGCTTTCATTTTCAGTCCTTGTTTACTGTTTTGTAAAAGGCATATAGTTCCTATGCATACCTTAAGAGGAAAGATAAGGAAAGGGTCGTCCTGAGAAAGCAGACAATAGTATGTGAGATAAGAATTCAGGGGGTAGGTACAACACAGGCAGCTATAAAAAACCATACCAAGATTATATCTGTAATCTGGAGGGATATTCTGTCTACGATTCTCTATACAATGCCATGAAAATTTTTAAAAAGAAGTGGTTCAGGTACTGAATAGCATGATTTTCTCTCCCATTTTACTGTTTTGTTTCTTGCATCTTGAATTTAACAATGGGGATTAAGTATTCTTCTAATGATCAGATTTTTATACATTTTTACGGAGCCATCCTTTCTTGAGGCATGTGTCCTGATGTGATTTGGCATGGATATAATCCTTAAGCCTACGGCAAAATGTATCTTTATGTGAGTTCTATATATCAGTGTTGTGATGAAGCCAGTCTTGCTACCTTTGAGAATTCTTTCAAAAAAAGGAGCATATTTTAGTGGTTCAATATTTTTGTTTTGTGGCTCATTGAAGAGGAAAGGCATTAAAATGTCAGCAAACACTCCAGCATGTATGTGGGGTTAACTAACAGTAGATTGTTTCACCAGTTTTCTCTCAGGATCTGAGAGTTTAATGGAGTACATAGCAGGGCTTGGTGATAACTAGCAGTTTTCTAGATAACTAGTTTTCCACCCCTATGGATTTGTTGAGGTCTTACAGAAATATTTTTTTTAAAATACTGAAAAATTCTTGGATCTTTGATTTTTAGACTATGTAGCTTCAGATTATGTTCAACCTGTTATTTTAAATGACCTGAGCTTTTTGTAATAGTATTTGCTTTTCTGTTAACACCATAACTTTGAACCCACTTCAATCACAAAGGTTTTTCTCATCTTTTAATTTAATGCAAAGTAGTTTGATGATACTCTTAAGTAGATTTATTTTTTTCAAGTAAAGGAAGATTTCCAGGTTTGCTAACATCACCTCAAAATATCAAGACATGAAACAGTTTAAGAATTTCTGTGCTGATTACTCTTGATACACTTATTTGTGGTTGCAGTGAAGATAGTTATTTTCTATTTTTTGTGTAATAAGCCTGTCTTTAGTTTTACTTTGCTCAACAACTGTAAAAAAATTAGTCTGTTAAGAGAGGATATTAAATCAGCTACTGTTCAAAGGTTATCTATAATATTATTATAACAAATAGTGGGTCAGAAAGAGAATTTTAAAAATGCTTATGTGCCATTCTAGGACTGGACCTAGAAATGGAATTGCAGTGTCTTTATATAATGCGCTGCAAAGTCTCTTCTGTCATTTTTTGTATTTTAGTTTAGAATACTGATCCGGAGAGCAGAGAACAGGGTGACTATTTGGCCATTTCTGCATAATAGGGTGATGTAGACTTCCATGACCCTCACTGAGTTTTTATTGTTTGAGGAAGTTAGGACATTTTACATAATCTTCTCTCAGGTGGAAAAAATAATACATTCTTTTCTTCTCCAGTATCAAGGTTGGGGATTTTGTTTGTTTGTTTTTATGTTTAACTGAGGAAAACAAATACTGATAATCAGCAAAGCAAAACAAACATTAATTTATTTTTTTTAAATTGTCATCTGATTTTTTATGGTAATGGTTATTCTCTAGAAGTTTTGGGCATGACATTTGACCTCTGAAACAACATAAGCACAGTGGAACAAGTAATCTTCCCAACTACCACATAACACTTTGAATTCCTGTGCTTCAGGTATATTAATGTCAGAGTTGAAATTGAGAGGATTCAATCTGAAAAAAATCTACAAGTATGTTTAATTTATTGAGATAAATCTTAGTTTTTGGGTTCTTCACCCAGCTGGAGAATTCTTTCTTTTTTGTTTCTTATNAAGTTGGTTTTTTGGTTTATTTTTCTCTAGCTCCTGGAAGCATAATGTTTTGTAAAAACTACTTTTCATCGGTAGCAGTCTCACACATGATCAGTGAGGAAAGCTTGTATCAATCAGGCTTAATAATTCAGTTTATGAATTTCAAAGGAATTGGGATGAACTTGAAAAACAATGTTTAGAAACAGTCTTACTCTGGTTTGATATTCTTCTGCATATCTAACATTGGCAGCATTGCTTTAGAGGTGAGGCTGAAACCCATCCACATGGTACTGGCAGCAGTGCATGGCCCTGAGGAGGAGGGTGTGGTTTGGCCCTGGACTGTCAGGGCTTGCCCAGGGACATCAGTGCCAACAGGAGCCAGCCATGGCTGTTCCAGCACACCTCAGACCCAGGCTGTTTGTGGTGAGGATCTGCAGATGGATGTGCCTTCAGGGGCCATCCTGCTTGCAAATACCAGTGCAGCTTCTGTGTCCTTGTGCATGAAACTGGTGAAGCTCCTGGGAAAGGGCCACAAACCTGTTACGTGTTCAGTTGCTCTGCAATGTCAGAAATACCTGTACTGAAGTGCCAGAACCTGTGTCCTGAGGACCACAGGGCACATGGAATTGGGTGAATTTGTCTAAATCCTTATGAGGACTGAACAACTGAAATAATCAGAGAAAAGGATTCTTTTTGGATACCTGTAATATAACAGAGCAATTGACTGACTTGTGTTATATGTTTGATTGTATTTGTAATGTGCTTTTTGCATATTATAGTAGTGAATTTGCAGGGAAAGCTGCTCAGGGAACAATCATTATTCAGGTCTTTTACTTCCCTACGGGTAGAATGTGAAATATTCAGATTCCTCATGATATCCAGGGTCACAGGAACTGCCAGCTCAAAATAAATTTTAATGGAAGAAAAGGTTGATTACTACTTAAAGTTCAGCATTTGGAATGCATTCTCAGAAGTCAAGGTTACTAAAAGTGGGAATGACGTCTTTCATTGCAATAGTTTTTTATTTGAATTTGTCGTGTCTACTATTACAGTTGGGAAAGACAGAGACACTAAATTTTATAAATTAAGAATTCTGTAAGTGTGGATGGTATCTACATTGTTTCTACTAAGGAATATAATTTCTTTAAAATCAAAGTACTTAATTAAAAAATCAGATATTTCATCAAACATTGGCTTACAGAAAAACGTAGGGGAAAAATTCTAGAAGTGCCTGGATGTTATTTGTATATCATCATTATTGAATATTTAGGTTGATTAACTCTTGAAACATATTGAATAGTTTGTGAAACAGTGTGTTATTTCACATAGTATGAAATTTAGAAGCCAAAAGTTAGTTAAGTTTTCCTTTATCTAAAATTGTTTTGCTCTTTCTGGAGCTACGTGTACTGTTTGAGAAATCCCAGAACTTCTCTTAATGCGGAATTTCCATTCTCTCTGGATTTCCCATTCTGAAATATGTGACTTACTGGGGGAAACTCCTGTCTATGTGCAATTGTATTTACCAGCATATGATTGTAGAGATTGGTTTGAAAGCAGTCTCCACCTTGTGAGAGAGGAGGCAAGTAGCAAGAAGAGCTGTAGTAGCTTTAAACAGCTTCCAATAAGGTATTTGACTGAAAAAGAATACTCCATCCTATCTGCAGTGCATGCTGTGATGCCAGAGAGGAATGTTGCCCTGTTTAAGAGAATTTTCCAAAAGCTCTCTTTCTGCTTTCTGGATATTGCACACATTGGATGGGTGATTGGAGTATTTTGAGGTGTAGGGCCTACTTCATGCAGCAGTAGGACTTGGAGGTCTGGCTCTAATTCCTTCTCTTGTGGGCATATTTTAAGAGGTTCCAGTTTCTCTTTTCCTGTTCTTATATAAAGTTTGGTATTATTTAAAGCTTAAAGATTACCTTTAGAGATTGTGGCAAATGGCTAATGAAGAAACTGAATTAGCATTGCCCAATAATGATGATAATGATCACAATAACCATTGTAAAGTGCTAGATGGAGACACTTAGCATTTATTGGTAAAGTTATAACACAAGTGGATCATTACAGTAGAGTGTAGGCCTGCTTGCATTTCCAGTGCTTCCTCAACATACAGAAAGGGTTTGATTCAGTTTGTGTGATGACTGATTTTTCCTTCACTGAAGATTAAACTTCAGTTTTGATAGGAATTTTCATTACTGTTTCCCCAGAACTACTTCATAGACAGCTAATGTGACATGCTGCTTTCTTATTAATATATTTCATTGTATTATCCACATCAGAGGCTTTTTAGTGTGAAGGAATTTCTAATTGTCAATTTGTTGGTATTGCTTTCTTCAGATCCTAGTAGAAATAGAGGGGGTTTGGTATGTTTTCATAATAGATGAGTCCTTTCTGTCAGTTCAACATAGATACCTCACTCTTATAACCACAATTATATTTCAGGAAATAAGAATTTCAGTGAATCTTACTAAACCATTTAAAACCTTGATGAAGTAGTTTGAAGTTCTTAGCGCAGGAGGTCATTCCAATGTATCTCCAAATGACTTCTTTGTCCCCAGATTTATGTATTTCCCTGATTTAAAAATGTCATTCGGTCATGTTCAGTAGGAGAATGTCTTTGAAAGCCTGACTTCTAGGAATATGATGAATAGTGACAGGGAGAGGATTTTGCCCAGTGAGAAAATATCAAATCATGTAGCACTGTAGTTTCACTTACTAAATATTGTCCAGGCTCTATTGTTGAACCCTATGCTGCCAGTGTCACTTTGTCAGGATGCTTTCTGTCCTGTGACTAGTGGCTTCAAATGTACTCATCCATCTTCTTGTCCCATTACATTTCATGTGACTGATGTTCTGCACCTATTAAAATTGATGGGAAAGAACAAAGAAGAAAAATGTGCCCTTCAACTGATTATGCCTTTGAAAGAGCAAATGAGACTCTACTGCTGTTTAGAGTAAATTGAACAGTTATTTCTAGGTTTATCTATATTACTTTATTTTAATATTAGCAATAGATCCTTATTTTGTTTTTTCAATATTATATTGAGAGCAGTAAGTTTGCATCAATATTTTCTCCTTTAATTTTGTGACAATAAGTGAACATACAAACTGTCTTAGATTTATCAACTGCCTCTGGTAATCTTGCCTGTGAGATTTTGCTAGCATGCCCGAATTACCCTCTTAGGGGAGGATGGAGGCATGATTGACTAGCCTAGGCCTTTCCTCTGAGGAGTATCCAGTTGCTTTGTTCATGTACGCTGGGAGAGCACTTCTGTGGGATGTCACAAGGTTCTGCTTGGTGGTAAATGCTTGCTTACCTTATGTTAAGTTCTTCAGAGCAATTAATGGTAGACTAGAAATCCAACAGACTTTGTAGTATTGGCTTTATCTTTATTTCCTGGATAGAGATGGCTTTACAAAGTGCTAGTCCAATGTTTCAAGGTTAGATGAGGGCCATTACAAGTTCAATGGAGGGGACAGATGCCATATTTACTGACAACTGAAGACAAAACACTGAGGGGGATTCAGAAGGAAAAGCCCCAAGTGATCAGTAGGTCTGATTATAGATTCATGACAACCTTCTCAACATAGCAGCCAACAGTTCTTTCCCATTTGTGCATAGTAATGAGATTGTAATTTCTTTTTTTTTCAAAATTGAATTTTGACTTATGGACATTTGCATGACCCCAAAATACAACGCAGTGGGCTCCTTAGGGTCCCTGATGTTCTTGTACAGATTTCAGCATGTGCTGTTCCCTTACCTAGTGGTACTCAGATGCATTAAAGTTTATTCCTATGCCAAGTTCAAATATGTTCTGGATTTTTGTATTTCTGTGCAAGAAATTTGTGTTTCTTAGACTTCATCTTGATTTTAATCCTTTGTCTTGGTAATTCAGGCTTAGTAGGTGTTCTGTCTGACGCTCATGGAGTGTGTTTGGCTTGTGGGTGGGGAAATGCTTCAGAGAGCTCTGAGTCTTGAAAGACTGTTTCTTACATGATAATCTGTAATTATTTGAGATTGCTGATAGTCTTCAAGGCCTGTTGCTTTGTCCAACATTTTTCTTAGTCTGGAGATGGTGTACTGTGAAGTGGATAATACTTTTACACTGGGTGTGGATTCACTTGGGTTACTATAAAGACAGCTTTTCCCATTGAGAATTCATGAAGAGAAATTTCATTAAGGTTAAAATAGGCAAATAAGACTTTAAGGACCTTAATTTAATAATTTCTCTGTGACGTCTCTTCTCTCTTTAGTTACTTACTTGACCTCCAGCTGAGAGTGGATTCATGATTTTACAATAACCTTCTTAGAGATAATTAACTCCCGAAATGAGTAGAAGTTAAGCAAAAATACAATGAACCTGTAGTCAGATCCTACTTAGTACTCTAATCTTAACAGGACAGCTCTGCACTCTTCAAGCACAGTCTCACCCTTATCATGAGGCACTTGAACAAGCAACCCGAAGGGAATAAACTTCATATTACCTCTCTTTTACTCTGTGCTAAAATGACTTATGGAAAAGGGATTTTGGAAGAATGCACCCTGTTTTAGGTTACCCTATTTTATTTAGGGCAAAAGCATGCAGCAAATAGCTGTTGCTTTGAAATTTGCACCCTGTAACAATAATTGTTTCCCATGCATATGTCTTCAGTGGGATATGAAAAAGGTCATGGGAGGTGGGAGAGACATTTCAGCATCCCCTTCTGGATTGCCCTGACTGCAGCAGCTGCTGGGACTAGGTCCCAATGAATTAACTCTATTGTCAAGGAAAACCAGTTCTTAGCACTATACAGAAAGGTCATCATACAAATAGTAGTGCTATTAATTTCTAGTATGACTTGGGAAAGAATAGGTCTCAGCCTTCCACCTCCCCATATCTTGAGGGATTTTAGTAGGAATCTACTCTAAGCCTGTGGTAACAGGTTTTTTGAAAAGCTGCTGTTCCCACATTTTTTGATTTTGAAGACACTGAGAATTGCTTGTCTTCTTGTTGTAGTGAGGAAAATCTAAATGCAAGAAGAGGGATGAGAAAATTGGATTTCTTTTTATTGCACAGGAACACTGAGCAACACTGACAGAATATTTACTCCTGTCTCTTCCTTCTAATTTGATTCTCTGACTACCATATCAATCTTTGTTCATTGGTAAAACAGAATTAGAGTATCACAGGTGCTGTTGCTTCTGCATCTGCAAGAACTAGAAGATGTGAAACAATTAAAGATATGTGCCTTTCTATAAGATTTATTTACTAGTTCATCCACAAAGAAATGTGTCAACTGTACAAAATGTTATGAAAATGCTCCTCAAGCCATGTCAAGCAAAAGGTCTTTTATGGTTCCTATTTTTCTTCCTCTAGTGAGAGATTTCACATATTTGGTGTGGATGTGTTCAGTACTGGTAACTATTGAATTCTGATTGACTAGTTATGTTTCTACTCCCCAACACACATATAGTCATTTGAATAATACAAATTACACTGGCATTAGCATGTACAACATTCTGGATAAAGAACTTTACTATCCTCAGTTAAAGTACTGTGAATATTGTTCCAGGGATAGGTTGTTTTTTTCCTAGTGGGCAGTTAAGTCTTTGACTTTGTTATTAGAGAAGAAAATACACAGTTGCCTTGTATCACCCTGCATGATTTTTGTTCAGCCCATGCAGAAGGAGGACAGGATCACCCTGGCCACTGCTGAGCAGGATGTGACACTGGTTGCAGTAATGACAGGGTGCTCTCTTTTTTCTTGGGGGATCAGAGGATGATCCATAAGCAAGCTCGTCTCATGGTTACCTTTGTTCAATAGGTCTGTATTGGTCATCCCTTTCCAGATATGCAACTGTGGGCACAGTGAAGTTACAGATACGTGACCAAGTATCTTGGTATCTTGTAAGATATTTTTCCTCTTTGTCCTTTCAGCTGTCTGTATGCTTACAGAAAACAATATGCAGAATGAAACCTTTCAGTAAGGACGCTTCTATAAGCATAGTGGAGGTTTATGTTTAGATCAGGAAAAAAGTTATATTTCTTAAAGATTGGCAGTATGTTGAACCCATTTGAAGAACAGAGGCAGAGAATGTTTTCCTAACATGCTGCTGGAAGCACAAGGTACAATTTGTTTTCTTTTCTTAGAAACAGGCCCATATTTTTAAATCTGTTTAGCATACATAAAATACCTCACACACTAAGATCTTTGTTAAATGAATTATAGGCTGTGTAAATAAATTAGGAGGAAAATAGTATGTCAGGGATAATCACCTGGCTAAAATTGCAGGGCAGCATTTTTGCTAGGACCTCTAACAAAGTAGATTTATGGGAAATACTTCAAATCTCCCCAGTTATATTTCATTCACAAACACCTTCTAGAAAATACTACTTGACACAGATCAGAATAAGATGATGTTAAATATTCAGAAATATGTTTACAGTTGCAAGCATCACAACTTTCAGAGCTGAGATTATATTCAGGAATATTGTCCATATGCGTCTATTGGCTGCAATGTAATGCAGCTTGTGTTACTCTAAATGAGCATTCAGGGATTGGAAGCTTGCTGCTTTTTAAGAATTTAGACCTTATTGCACCTGCCTACACAGTATAAACTTCTGATTGTCCTTTACAAATGTTTTAGCTCAAGAAGCATTTTTTTAAAATTGTTGATAAATACTGTTTTCATATTTGCAGCTAAATAGTTGCAGTAACTTAGTATGGACATAGCAGGGTTGATTTTCCTTATTTTTCCAAACTGCTATAAAAAAAATCCAAAATTTTAGAGCTGTGGCTGTTTATCAAGGAATATAAATCATTTTACTGAACAGGAAAATTCAATTAAATATTACATTTTATGCCTTGCTATATGTAACTGATTGATATTGGGAAATTGAGAAAGCAGTCCTCCATCCCCTATATCCAGGAAGGTGGAGAAAATACTCATTAAATTAACATTAGTTTAAGAAAAATGAAATTTCTGAGCCAATTACAGTTTACTGTTTAGACTGATACAAAAAATATTACCTTTGTTACAGAATGCATGACTTGAGCAGGCAGTTCCATATAAAATTGAGGAGCTGCAAATGTTCTGCACTTGAGTGATGGTGAACGTGTGATCTTAGTTCTGCTTCATTAGCCCCTAGTGAATGAGTGGTAAATTTTTCCTATTTATACATTTCTGTCAGGGGATCATAAACATAGCCCGACTAGTGCATGTTTTCAGTGCAGCAATTTCTTTTTTTCTTTTTTTTTCCCCCTAGCTTTGATGAATAGTTTATATTCCACTTGAATAAATTTTTCTTCTTTTCAGATATTCAGATAGGTATTAGCACTGGTTAATTATGCACTCAGTACCTTTTCTAATAGAACTATCTGTCATTATGGCAAGCTTTTATGTTGTGTTTGAGGTATTCAGTCTTTTCAGTAAAATACTGCTTTTGCAGTATGCATGGGAATGATCAATTTTATTTTCTGCTGATTTGAAAATTTTCTACTGAAATTTAATCTTCTGTGCTATGGAATTTGTAGTCAATTGATAGATTTTTTTTCCTCTGTTAAGAGAGTATCTAATGCTTCAGTTTTTTACCTCCCATTGCAGAAAGTACACCTTTAGTTTTTTTCTTCACTATAATATATTTATATTACCTTTTAAGGGTAAAAAAATGTGCAGCTAGATTGTTTTCTGTGTCATTTACTAATTCAGTACACCAGGGTTATAAACATTTCCTTTTTCCTAGATGTTTCTCCACTGGTGATGTTTTGTGTAGAATGTATGGGTGAAAAAGTCACTAGAATAGGTACAGACATGATAAATATTGTACAAGTTGATAAGTAGTTTGTTCTAGTCAGTGTTTTTTATACAAATGCAAAGTATGTTATTGGCTCTGGACACAGTAGGTTTTGTGTGCTTCTATACCTCTATATTATTGCTTTTCCTGCTTTTGGGTCTTTTTGTCCAGGATTTTCAAAGACTCTTATCCAGAGTTAAGTATTTGTCACAATTGAATTTCAAGCAGTTTCAGCAATTTTCTTAGTCTTCTGTGGAAACTTCAGTCTTAAACCCTGTTAGATGGAGCCAACTAAATTTAATTGGAAAGTGGTATCTTTGAGATATACCTAAGCAATCTTTCCCAAAATGCTGTGCTAGTCCTATCACACCACAACCAATTGTAGGGATGCAGCTTGTTACATCTCCAGCTCCTGACAGCTGACTGAAGGTGACAGCAGGCATTTGACGCTTTTTTTTTCTGACAATGGTCTGTACGTCCTAGAGAAAGAGCCTGAAAAAGTGCCCAAGCTTTGGATGGTGTTCTACATGGTGGTGTATTTTACGTGATTGGAAGAAGATGAGGGGAAGAAGGAAAAAACTCTGTAAATGATAGTTACTAAAAATACATAGCAGAGCTAACACAGGCATGCCTTAAAGACTATATTTTTTATCATTATTGTGAATCAGTTCTCTGCTACATTAGAACTGCTCTCCTAATCACAATAAGATCATAAATAGGAACAAACTTAGTAATAGCAACAGATTTTATCAAAGTCTAGGAGATGCTTTTAGAACTGATTGCTGATTCCTTAATATTGACTATTCATAAATTCATAGAATCATTTAGGTTGGAAAAGATCTTTAAGATCATTGAATCCAACTGGAGGCTTAACACTGCCAAGTCCATCACTCAACCATGTCTTTGAATGACATAGCTCACTTCTTTTAAATACCTCCAGGTGTAGTGACTCAACCACTTTCCCTCAGCAGCTTATTCCAATGCCTAATAACCTTTTCTGTGAAGATATTTTTCTAATATCCAATCTAAACCCCCAGGGCAAACTTGTTACTTGGATGAAGAGACTGACCCTCACCTCACTACAACCTCCTTTTAGGTAGTTGTAGAGAGCAAGAAGTCTCCCGTCAGTCTCCTTTTTTCCAGGCTAAACACTCCCAGCTCCCTCAATCATTTCATGCAGCACTTGTGCTGCAGGCCCTTCACCAGCCTTATTGCCCTTCTCTGGAAAAACTCCAGCATCTCAATTTCTTTCTTGTGATGAAGGGCCCAGAACTGATCACAGGATTTGACATGCATTGCTGAGTACAGGGAGATGGTCACTGCCCTAAGTCCTGCTTGCCACACTATTGCTGAAATTGCCAGGATGACACTGGTCTTCTTGAAAACCAAGGCACAGAAAATGCATAGGTAAGTTTAACGAAGATAGAATAAACCAAATTTTATTTACCATTAATGAAGGCTCTTGCTCCATTAGTGCAAAACAAATTGAAAATTCAAGAAGGTAAGAGGGCTCATGAAAATTTAAGATAACAGATGACCAGAAGTATAATGGATTCCAGTGAAAACATTCTGTATCAGGATATTAAATAGCTCCCACTTTCTTTATCACACTGATAAATTCATAGTATTTTCTTCCTGTTTTAGCCTTTAACTTCTACAAATCTTTGTGCACTCGTCTTTTTCAACAAGAAGATTTAGGAACCTTGCACTTGGTTCATAAAGCATCTGTAAGTACATTACACAGGGCACATAATAGTACTACTCTGTTCTATTACCCTATTTACCCTAACTATGGTATCAAAGCATTCATCAGCCTAATAATCTTGATCTGCAACAGGGATATACCAGGGGAAAAAATGTATAGGAAAGTTTTGCTCAAGATAACGTATAGTGACAAGA
The DNA here is from genome assembly GCA_013389925.1 of Aegithalos caudatus. NCBI lineage: Eukaryota > Metazoa > Chordata > Aves > Passeriformes > Aegithalidae > Aegithalos > Aegithalos caudatus. Next base: position 163,977 of record WEIU01001706.1, on the reverse strand, counting down.
ACATGAAATTAGTGTTTTTACCTCTCCCCTTAATACTCCAAAATAAAAAATAAAAACTCTGCTGAAGATAAACAGAAAAACAGAATCAGATTTGTTTGGGAACAACTTATAATGCCTTGTGTTGTTACACCTGTTCTTTGGCTAGAGAAATTGTCTCTTATGTTTTCATGGAAGGGTAGATATATGTAAAAATAATTATGCTGGGATCAGCATCTTCTCAGGTTAACAATCAACTGCTGATTATCTGCTGATTCTTGCAAAACAGAAAATCTGTTCCTATACAAACACTAATTATGGAATATCTGCAGAATCATTCCAAACTAGCTTAATTATACACAGGTTTTTATATCCTGCTTAATTGCATTTTACACTGAAGAAATATCCAGACCAGTCCTCTTAGTGATCTGGATCCTTCTTCACTGTAAAATGCAATTTTACTCATAAGGGTTTTTTTACATCTTTACTTTGCTTTAGAGGTTAAACTGACTAGATTGTCCCAGATGCTTCGCCATTGTGGTAGACAATTTTTTGAGTGGCTCCCCAACCTCTATTAATTACCATATTGGGATGAGCCTCCTGTACCACATCAAACAGATTGCATCTGTTACATCCAATAAAATTGCTGTGTGGTGGTTATTGATGGGGCCTCAACCATCCCAGTTTTATTAAGACCACTTTTACACCTAGGTTATGAGTTAACAGTGCCATTATCTTTCCCCCAAATCCCTTGGCAGTTAGTACTGCCAGAAGCAGTAGAAATTACAGAGGGATTAATCTCTGGCTCCATCCCCCAAAAGCTTTTCTCTGGAGGTACAGAATGGTATGTTGAACTGTGTTAAGCAGTGAAAGATTTAATGAAAAAAAAGCCCCCAGCGTCTGCCTGCATGAGAGTCCGTGTCTGTCCCTTTCCAAACCTGTCAATACCAGTTTCTGTCTGCAAGCCTGTTGGGCTGCAGCAATACACACAGGGGCTTGGGCAGTTAGGAGCTGTAGTGGTCCTTAGAAGCCTAACCCTGGAAAAAGTTGGTTGGTGCAGTCGATTTCAGAGGAAAATGAGGAGCTGGGGTAAAAGAAGGAGGGAATTAGCCGTGCCTCTAGAGTCTCTTTCATTTTAAATCATGCTTTCAGCTGTGGGAGAGGGTCTGGCACAGTGATCTGAGCAGGGGGAGACAGATCCCGTGGATGAGGACAAAGAGCAACACTGGGCACAAAAGGGTGAGGGAGAGGAGAGGGGACACGGTGACTTGGCAGGTCACTGCGGTGGCACCCTGCTCTGCCTGATAAGGGTGGGTTTTACAGCGGGGATGCTGCTGTGGACACACCTCTGTGCACAATGCAGAAGCACTGGGGTTTGGGAAACGAATGATAAGGAACACAATGAATAACTAACAAAGCTCATTTGATGAATGCATTCATTTGCATTACAGTGCCAAATAGCTTTGCTCCTCGTGGCTGAGTGTCATACACAGCTACAAATATTAACATTGTTTCAATGACATATAAGGGTGGCAGTAGACTGCACGGAGGGAAAGGTTGTTAGGAACCTCGAAATTTTGCAGAGGAAAAGAAAGCCTAAAGAATAGCGAGCTGCCCATCTCTTGCTTCTATTTTCTTTAAGGAAGTTAAGGGCAAGATTGCTAAAATAGGCTTCTTTGAGTTTTAAAGGGTGTATGCAAGTTAAGGAAAAACAAGACAGAACCAACATCATGGTATATATCATTCCTTCCTATTTACATTTTGTGACATTTTTCAAATGCTAAATGAAGGGTATGGTAATCAATGACTTCTCTGTATAGGTAATGCTTGTAGGTGCAGTACTACACATCAACAGACCAATCGTTGTGACATTCTTGAAGACACAGTATAAAAAGTTAGCCCAAATCAGAGATTTTCTTGTGTCTGTTTATTGTCTTGATTTCACTTTCACTAACATTCATAATGCTTTCCAGTGAAATATAAATGAATACACATTGTGCTGTGTTTTGTTCTTCAGGCTTTTTTGTTCCTCGGGGAAAACAAAACAAAACAAACAAACAAAAAACAAACAAACAAAAAAACCCCAAAACAAAACTAAACCAAAACTTTACTTCTAATGTCAGAGAGAGATCAGACAGGTAAAGCATATTTCATTCTTTTACCTACCACAAGCAAAGAATATAAAAATCCATGACCCACAGACAAATGCAGACTTCACCTTCCATTGAAGTTATGATCTACCACCAGATCCCTGATCTATAGATCATCTATAGATTATACTTATGGAATGGGAAAAACCTATCTGAATGTTAGTTCCTTTTGTGTTGCATGGGTTTGATGTTCAGACACAGAGGACAAGAACACCCTGAATTAATAAATAACCTTTGCCTTCTTTAGATTCCTTTTCCCTTCCTAGTATTTATTTTCTTGGTCATTTTCCATGGATATTAAGTTTCCTGAACTCATGCGTATGGCACTTTTATGTGTCTGTGTTTCATATATGTTTATATGCTCTCTATTTCCACTAGCTGATAATAGCTGATGGCAGTACAAAATATTATGTGGTAAGTGTCAGCAGGTTGAAGGGTGGTAAATATTAATAGAGCACCTGTCTAAATGTTGTAAGAGGTCCTTAATTTCTTATTCTGTTGGGGGTACTTTGTTGGTGGAATATTTCTGAAAAATTACAAATGGAAGCTGAGAGACAAGAGAACAACATTTGAAGCGAGCTATGAAGCCTTAAGAGCCTTAGACCTAAGAATCTGGGGGTTTTATCATTCCTAGGAAAACTGATGATTGCAGACAATTCCCAGCAGCATGTAAGACGTTTGCACAGTGTGATGAAATGGCCAAAATATGCATTAGCAAGCACCTCATTAGATTGTGGGGAACCTTCAGCAATAACCAATCCTTCACAGATTTCAGGATCAATACTATAATTTTCTGATTCCAGTTTTACTATTGTATGATAATTTTTTGTTATTGCTGCTATAAAATTTAATTAATTACTTTCTCCTCTTTACTTGCAGTTGCAAAATAAAGGTACCAAAGATCAAGGGGATTTGGTTTTTTGGTTGTTTTGGATTGGAATTTTTCTTGTCACTGAGCATATAGCTTATGGTTTGGATATTCAGTTAATAATATAAGTCAGTTTCAAAATTTGGTGGTATTTGCTTAGTCTGCAGAAATACCTACGGGAGGTAGTTTCTGTAGGATTTCAGTACCTGGTAAAGGAAATTGGAAGCCTCTGTAAGGATGCAGGGTATGCTTCAAGACAGTGTTTTGTAGTAATGTTATGTCTTCAGATTTTTGCAAGTGCATCTTGTATATATTTTCAGTGCAGTGAGTCTCCCAGTCACAGATGGGAAGCATAGTAAGGAAACAGTAGCAAAGCATCCAGAAAAATCTAAATTATCACAATACTTTAGGAAATGCCTTTTCTTTGACATAGTCCAGTAAGAAGTTTGTTCATTAGTAGTACCTCTTTCCTTCCATTGTTGTCACTCATTCGTGGGCTTTTGTGGTACTCTCCTAGAGTTTAAAATGCTGAGGGCATAGAGACAGTTTTTCATTGTGGTAGTTTCAGCAACAAGTGGTTTACAGTATTTTTGAAAATAGAAACTCATTCTTACAGTTTTCCAAGGTCCTCTGCTACTGGAGAGTAATCCATTGTCACTTGCTTCAGTTTTCTTTCTCACCTCTGTGTCCTTTTGTAGTTTAGTTTTCTGCCACTGTAAAACCAAAATTGAGTCATTCTTGGTTATTAATATATTATGAATACAGTACACCTCCAACAGAGCTTAATCTCTCACACTGACTCCTAGTCATCTTTCAGAGGTACACGGAAAGTGAAAATGGTCCACTTGAAACATTTTAACCCAATTGGAAAAAGTCTTCTCTCCTTATTCTTGCAGTTCCCTGGTTAAAATTGTGTGTGCTGAGCTGAATACAAAACCACAAAGTGTTCAGATGACCACCCGTCACTTTTTGCTTATTGGTAGACCTCAAAGGAGAGTGCTGTGTGACTGACAGATGCAAAGCAACACGTGCTTTGCTCTAAATTTGGCGTTGTCAAAATAGTGAAGTACTCTTGGAGCAAACCCATTATTGATAAGGATATGCAGCATGGCTCAGTGCAAAGCTTCATAATTTATGTGAATGGAAAAACAGAAGAAGGAGGAAGAATAAATATGCAAGTAACTCAGAATTATAGGGTTTAACATATATTTTTGAAAATTGTGAAAAACGGCATTTATAACAAAAATGCAGCTTTACGGAGTTTGATTGCAAGGTTTACTCTATTACTTACTACCCAGGTTAAAGCATATAAAGGAAGATCAAATTAGAAACAATTTGCAGTGATTTACATGGAAGCTCAAAATGCAAAAGCAGTTAAGGGTGCAAAGGATATGGGTGTACAGATAAGGGTACAAAAGGATTTAGCAGCACTTAATCACGGAATGCTTTACCCTTTACAAAGCAGTTTGATAAGGCTAACTACCAATTATAATAACAGTGCCTTAACTATAGATTTGAGATAGTAACATTCATACCATAATCAATTCATATACACATAGGTAAAATTATGTGTACTCATATTTCTCTGCATATAAAGGTACCTAACAAAAATTTCCCTCATGTTCAGTGAAATATTCACATCAAATTCTTTGTGTTTCCCACCAGGCAAGGATTGCACCTCAAGAAGCATGGAATTGTGTGTTGGGAGCAGTATTAGCCTAGACCTCATCATCAGTGACAGTTTGGGGATGAGAAGCTGGAGGGTTCATGAGCTCTGAGAGGTATCCCACTCAGAGGAAGGTGCTGGCCCACCCTGCTGCAGTCCAGGAGAGCTCAAAGGGCCTCACTTAGGACCACTGTTTATAGGGTTGCAAGATGATTGAATCTGGTCATCAGTAAGTTTCCACTCTGGCCATAACACAAGTTGGTATCTACTGGGCTTTTTTCCCCAAAGTGCAGTAAGATGGTACCATTCCACTTGCACTACAATTCACAGTGGTGCTACTTCTCTTGGACTAGGGTTCGAGTAAATAGTTTACCAATGCTACAAAGTATAATTGCATATCCTTTGTTTCCTACCTTGACTGGGCAGCTGATGTTTCTCATTGTTCCCACCTCTACCATGGAAGAGCTCTTGATATGATATGGGAATGTCCCACAGCTGGCCCGGTCAAGGGATCCTTCACCACAATGGTTTGGTCAAGGCTTATCAGGAGCTTCTGAGATGAGGTCTGAGTATGATCCAAGGACAGGGGTAGGGAATGCACCACCACAATCCAAGAATACCCTTTCACTATTAAGAAGGTTGGCTGGGAGTTGCTAGTAGGCATAATAACCCCCTCTCAGGTAAATCCATGACATAGGAGTGGCTTTAGCTGATCTTCTGAGGCTTGTTGTCCCAGGACTTTACATCATGAGCGTGTGTGCTATGCTTCTGTGTATGTGTGAGGAAAGAGAAAAAGAAGAGGAGGGGTGATTATTTTTATTTCATAAGGAGTTGTAAAACATCTCTTCATTTTCTGATCCCTTTCTGCAATTGTATATATTCTAGAAGCAAAGGAAAAAAGTGGGCATTTTTTTTTTTAATTTTAGTGAAAGCCATATCTTCTTTTGGTATTCTTTGAAACAACATGGCTGTGTGATAAGTACATCATTCAGAGGTAGAAAGAGATGTAAAGTAGTAAGTATGACAGCTTCATTTATGTGATTATTCTTACTCATCCTGAGGGTCAGTTCTGATATGGTGATCAAGCCCCAGCAGTCCCATCCCATGGCTCATAGGACACCCCATGATTTTCCACCCATCTGCATCTAGCTGGGGCAGCGGGCTCCTCAGGCAGAGACCACTGTCCTGCCCTTGGTATGTGGCTACAGGGTGCTAGGCTGCCCTTTTTCCTGCTTGCCCAGCAGCACCCACACACCATCTAAGACAGGAGCAAACATGTTAGCATCTGCATGACCTTGCAAAAGACAACTTCCTATGTTTCCCATCTGTAAATACTCTAGGGGCACCTAGCCCTAGGTTTTCTGTATCAGGATGATGAGCCTGCTCACCAAACAATGAGCAGCATGTTGTTGAAGAGTCAATTTGACAAAAAAGAAGGGTCTTGGTTAATCATTTTGCAGGCATCATAGTCCGTCATGGTTGGCATTACGTTAGGGATAGAATCCATTAAAAAGGTTATATATTTAAGTAGGAATTTTCTCCCTCTTGGTGGACCTTAGCTTTGATATTCCTGTGATCACTTGGCAGCTGTAAAATTCTATTACTTTTATGTAGCAGCTGACTTAGACTTCTCTTTAAACAAATGGGTCTTTTATTTGCAGAATATTTTATATATGGTAGTTTTGTACCCACCTGATGGGTATCACTTATTCCTTTGCACAGGTTGGTGTGTTAATACTGTCTTTGAAAATCCAGGACAAAAAGATTTGATGTGATGACAATGGTCTAATTGCTTGTTTTATTAACCCACTGGAAATAATTGAAGACTATAGCATTGAATTGCCATTTAGCTACCATAGCCTTGTGTGTACATGGAGCATGGCATAGCAGAGTTAATTCATTTATTAACTCCTTAACAACATATATTTAATCAGTTTTCTGGTGCTTCAGACCTTGCAATCAATAAGTGCCTTTTACTTTCTTGCGCTTAATTAGTGTATACTTGTCAAGACTGGCTAATTTGTAAGCTGCAAATGGTACATGGTAGTGAATTCTTTACATCATTAAATGAGACAGTTGTGAATTTTTGTCAGGATACCCTTGTAAGATAAACCAAAATGAATCTCACTGCTTGACATTAATCCAGTAGGCCTATTTTTTTTCTTTTTTATCAATGAGGGAATTATTAAGACTAAAACTGGCAAGGGACAAATGTCTTGTAATAAGACAACATTCATGGGTATCACTGTAGTTTCGTTTCCCCATGTTTATAATTAAAAACCTGCTGTACTGGTGCAGCCATCTATTTGTACAGAATGCTCTGCACAGGTGTAGAGTTTCTTAGGGTTGTGCCCATGTATGCATCAGAAATGGTGTCCACTGAGGTCTGAAAACTGGTTACTTGTATGGATTAGGCAAGAGCATTTGATAAAACCACACATGAGCAGACGGATCTCTTACCAAGATCTAATTATACAATTTTAGTCAAATCTGAAACAGATGCCCTTCTGCTTACCTATTGTTGAAGCCATTTGGTACCTTTCTAATATTACACTGACACGGAGCAGGAAGGCCCCTTTTATTCCCTGCTGAATCACATGCCCTGGGTGCTAATGTAATAACTTCACAGTATCCGAAACCAAAGGCGTGTTTGCAGGACACACGTGTGCAAATCTCCCTACAAGGTGAGCTTGCTGCCATGGGGAAGAAGATGCATTTGTTTATGTCAGTGGTATATGAGAGGGGAATTGACAAGCAGGAGCACCTTAATGGCTTCAAACTACCTGTTAATGATCATGGCTCTGGTGCCTGCCTGGCAGCCTCAGTCTCCAATTAAGCATCTGCCCAAGCTGGAAGCAGGTCTCTTAATTGGAAAGAAACAGATTCAAAGCAGGTTGCATCTTCTGCCAAGACAGATTTATCAGCGAGGCCATGCCTTAATCCATTGTATCTCCTTTCCCACCCCCACCTGGCTTTCCTCTTGATGTTGTCTGCTGCTGCAAGCACAGCCCTGGAGCAGGACAGGTAGCATGGATAGATGCTCAGCACCTTGGGGACGTTTGGTTCTCCCCTAACCTTTTTCTGACCTGGGGCCCAGTGATGGATGCTGTCCTAATTGCAGACCCTCGACAGCACGCATACATCCATTAAGATATATTGCCTAGTACACATTCAGGAGATCTGTTTGCAGCTATCTTTTACATAGAACTGATTGTTTAATTGCAGATTAAAGATTAATGCAAGTATAATGATTCCATGAGGACACTTCAGACAAAAGCATCCTGCATCAGGCAGCCTGCATCCATTTTTCAATTTGGCCATAAATTTGGCTGGGAATTAAATAGTAAGTAGCCGTGATTGCAACACTGGTCTCTGAAGGCACTCACGGGAATGAAAATAAATGAACAGGCTCTCACACAAAGCATGTTTCATTATGGTCATTAGTGGACAGATCCTCAGCAGGGACTGAAGGTAAAATTGTCTACAAGAAATGTTGGCACATGCCTGATGAAATTGAAATAGTGAGGAAGTGAGTATGAAAATGTTCAGGTCACAGAGCTTATAGATCTTATCTTCCCTGAGGTGTGGGCATAAACTGCAGGAGGTGAAGTTGTGGGAAGACCCTGGTATGTGTTTCAGCACAGCTGTGTCTTCTTTTACAGAGTTTGAACATATTGGGGGAAGTGTTTGCAATGTTGTGAATGCATAATTGTGTACATTGTTTATGTACAAAGTGTTACTACAAACATTACCTTGCTGATTTTGATGAATTGTTAACATTTTGATTTCTTTTATGTTTTTCAGGTAAGGCCACATTTTTTCCCTTAAAATACCCAGCTGGCTGGTAAGTTGTTTATTTCTCTTCATTCCTCTTCCCTTCTGTTGCATACTGTGAAGAGATTCATGGACTATTTAGGTTGGAGGGGATGGCTACAGGCCACCAGCTACAGCTCCCTCCCACAGCAGAGCCAGTTTTTGTGCAGGTTGCTCAGGGCTTTCTCCAAGGATTGAATCTGCACAGCCTCCTTGTGGGACCTGTCCCAACATTCCACCATCCTTGTGGCAAAGTTTTTTACCTGATGTCTGACTGGGATTTCATTTGGTTTGAGTTGTGCCTGCTGAGGACAGCCTGGCTCTGTCCTCTCTGTACTGTTGGTGGCATCAGTAAAGTAACCCTTAGTCTTCTGACAGTGCTGGAAGCTGTCTTGACAGATTGGACTGAATTTCTGGCTCTGGATGTAGAACAAAGCACTGAAGTTACAAATTATTTCAGCTCAGTTTGGTTAAAACGGCTCCTATGATGTCTTGCATAGCTCTCATAAATCTTATCAGAAGCCACTAATTTTAAGTGATAGAATTTCATATTCCTTTTGTGTAAATAGTGTTTGCAGGATAATTTATGCTATTTTGAAACTAACTAGCAATCCTAAAGTTAAAATCATTCTTCTTCTGAAAAAGCAATATATTTCAAGAAAATATTTCCTTGTTTTCCCAAGTAAATGCAAGAATCCACATGGGGTTTACTGAAATGTAACAAAAGGAATCCATTTGGGGATTACTGATGTGTTTGACTCAGATTGACAGAGTTTCATGTAATTAAAATCAAAGTGCTGACATCTTCAATGATGTTCAGTATTTGAGATTTTGTTTGTTTTCCATTAACTGAAAAGCCAGAAACATTTGTTTGAAAATAAGGTCTAGTTTCCTCCAGTGTTTAGAAGGCTTTTCACCTTTTGTTTCATCCTTGAAGTTGCACATAATTCCCTAAATCATTAAAGAAGCACTAATTATAGTCTAACATAAAGAGATGTGATTTAACATTTGTAGCAAGTTACAGAAAGAGATGATGACATAAATAGTATGCTGATATAGCAAATTCCACAGACTCTGTCAATCTGTGTTCCTCCTTTAAGTTTATTTTTTGCTTTTGTTTGTTTATTTTTCTTATATACTGACATACAAACTCTTCTAGGCACAGACTGTTGTGCATTCATACAAATAGAGTACTTCAGTTTCTTGATAAATCCTCTACATTGTGTAGCTGTTAACATGTTAATGTACATTGATAATACTAATAATCTGTGCTTCCTTATGAACATGTCCCTCCCTGTATGTGTATGAGAAAGCAAATACTTTGGGGAAGTAGTCTGAGTGGCAGTGCAAGCACTTTTGGGTTTTCTGCATTCCCTGAGAATAGGATAAAACACAAAGTGTTTGTAGCAAGCCTGATATTGTCTTATCTATAACATCAAGAGGAAAGCATACTTCTTGCTCCTTTAACCCATTTCAGTTTTGGAAAAGGACCTCCTTAGCAAGCCCCTGCCAGCCTGCTCAGCCACAAGCCTTGTTGTCAGATCACTCACTCATCCTGCTCTTAGCAGACTGGTCTGCTTCTGCCTGCAGGATGGTCCACTGTACAAATCCTCCCCTTTTAAGTGCCAAAAGGGGCAATTAGCTTAAGCTGCATCTATTTAACTATCCCATACAGATGAACTTGGATAGAAAAGTGATAATCATGACTAGGGTAAGACAAGATAAATTATTACTGCCTAGTATTTCGTCAAAACCCTCCAAAGATCAGGCAAGGAGGACTTCTATCAGCAAGTGAGGATGTATGCTGCATTGATGGGGGAGGCTTCTGTTGTGGCTTTACTTGTCCTGGTGAAGGCTTGAAGTCTTCTTGTATTTTGATATTCCCAACAGTGTTGGTGTGGTTTTTCTCTCGGCACTGACAGTCACAATATTGACAGCTCCAGCACTGAGTCTGCCTTTTGCATGAGCAATTGCAGAATAAGTAGGGGAAGTCACACTTGAATAATATTTGCTTGGATTAGAGCATACAGATTTATTCTGTGTTAAAAATGCTTTAAAGTTTGGGATGAATTATATTACTTCTGTAAGAGCACATCTCTGAAGCGTCTAGGAAGACTATGAAATTAGTTTCTGTGCCAGAGGTGTGTAAATACTGTTCTCCTACTAGCTTTCTTCTCTAAGTGTAGAAGCATCTGTAGCAATGTGGGTGATGATAAGGACTCCATCTTTGTAGCAGGATCCAAACTGGCATTTATTTGTAGTCTCAGAGGTGTGTAGAATAAAGAGAAAGGTATCTTCCATTGAGGAGTCTGCTATGTGAGTTGAAAGAATGTGAAGCTTGCTGAGCCTAGGTTATGCTCTGGAGAAAATAAACAGTAAAATACAATTGCTAATACTCTGTTGATTTTCTAAGCAACCAACATCATGACATAGTGAAGCAAGAGATTTGTGGCTTCTGCTATATTTCACAATCTGATGTGGCTTGGGAAGAAGTAAGAATAACTGGTCCTTGCAAATTCATGTTAATTTTTTTATTTCAAATATTCGCCAACTCACTTCCAGTCAGCAAGGTTAGAGACATATCTTTCTAATTGAAAATTAGAAAGCCAGCTACTTCATCTGGAGTATGAGCCTTTTTCTTTTATGTTCTACACATTCCTTTTACTATATACAATGGCTCTGGTAAAATTTTAGGGACCACTCAGGTCTACCCCACTTAATTTGTAGTGAGTAAAATTTATGAGTAAATTTTAAAAATTTATGAGTAAATTTTTAAAATTTGTGAGTAAAATTTAGCTTACCCTTTAATAGAGCAAAATAAAGCAGCAGGCAGAGAAAACTAGTACATGAAGTAATGCCCTATGGCATTAGCAATAAGGTCTTGATCCAGCAAACTATTTAGGATCTTGAGTACTTTTAAATCTTCAAATTCTTTATTTTTTCAGGTGTTGGAAGCCTTTGAACCAGAATCTAAGTGTTTTCCTTCTGAGGAAGGAAAAAGGGGTCTGTTTGCTAATTAAGCTACAATGAAGTACAGAAATTCCTTATGAAATCAGAAACATAGTAGTGCTGAAATATAGGTTAGCAAAGCAAATTTCTCAGGTACTGTGACTTACCTTACCTGACCTAATTTATTTCTCTTCATTATTCAGTTGCCTTTGCTGAATTAGGACACTGTGATTTGTATTGCTAAATAATGTAACTGCATTTTTCAAGGTTTCTGTGTTTGTTAAAATTGCTGGAAGAAAATACTTTAGAAGGAACAAAAAAGCAATTTGTTACCATATTTGCCAATTATTTATGATGAGTTTTTTTCAGAGGCATAGGTATTGTAGGGTAAACTTATTAGAAGTGTCTATTTTGTCAGCTGAGATAATAAAGCCTGAGGAAGTGCTCTTTTTACTTCAAAAGACCACCAGCTTTTTAAATATTGACTTTGGGCTTTTAGAGGGTAGCCTTACTATAAATAGGTTAGTTCCATGCTTCTGGTAGTGAATTCAGAAAGAGGAAGAGAGAAAGAAGATTATTCACCCTAGGCATGTTTTATTTATCTACATGATTTATTATAAGGGTTTAACGATTCAGAGCTGTTAGTAATCTGTTTGTAATTGATCAATAATTCAAGTAGCATAGGGCACAGACTCTTCCAGTAAATGTCCATGCCTTTAAAGCAGTCACCTTGTATAGATGTGCAAATACAATTCTGATAAGGGATGTTTGCATGGAAGTGCTGTTACTTCATGTACAGTGATGCTGCACTTGGTGATAACTCTGGTGATGCATATACAGGGTGAGTTGTTAGCACTGTGAGCAGGCAGAGGAAGGCATCTATCTTGTTTCACAGAGAACACTGAACTACTTTCAGGAATATCAGTGTTTCTTCCATCCTTTTGTTTCTTCAAGCTGGTTTGAATATCTAGGGTCAGCTTTCTGTAATTGGTATGGTATTTCTTTTGTGCTGAGCCAAGAGCAAGATTTTATAGAGAGACCCATCCATCATAGTCCAGCATTGCTTCAAGATAATTTACTTAGAATGGATTATTAAAGAAAGATTAAGTATGTGCTAAAATAGTTTATTTGATATTAATAGCACACCTGAAATATGTGTGGTCATTCCAAGGTGCTCCCATAGTCCATTATGAAACAAATGAACTGTCTGTAGTGTATCCATTACATCTGGAGATACAGAGGTCATGGAGGTAGTTCCTTGGACAAGAGGTGGTACATTAGCTTGGGAGAAGAGGATGGACTTAGGATGAAAAGGTGCATAAAAGGAAGTATGAAAAAGATGTGCAACAGAAAGGTCTGCAGTTATTCTGATTCTTGAAATCAGTACATGGAAGAGAAAAATCTTCATGATGAGAATACTGAGGAGAGAAACTGTAATTTTTCAGCAGGAGACAAAACATTAGCTGTCCTGCTCTGTGTGGATTGTGCTGAGTGGGAAGGATTAAGAACAGTGTAGCCCAACAAGGTACTTTCTTTGCTGTTGATCCCAAACAGGATCTCAGCAGAAGCCTTCACAGTCTGCAGGAACCAAAGGAAATACTCCCTTTTCCATTGGTGCCATCAAGAATTAATTGATGAGTGAGTAGCCATTGAATGGTAAGTGTGCCTAGATTAGCTGTCCCTGCCAGAGTATCAATGTGTAAACATTTAAATGTAACTGTTTTCACTGTCTAGAAACTGATTTCTGTGACTTTTCTCCCAGATACATTTCTCCTTTACTGCTTTAAATCAACTCCTCAGGGCACATGAAGGAGGACATGAATCCAGTCTGGAATCAAGTGCTGCTCAGGGGCTGCTGAGAGTGAACTCCCTCCTCATACACAAGTTTCCTGTGACCTCTGAGTCCACTTAATTCCCCTTGTGGTGCATGTGATCTAAGAGAGAGAGACACACAGGAAGCGGCTATTAGCTCCAGGAATGCCTTTGTGAAACTTTTGGCAGTTTTTAATTTATCATGTGCTGTCTGTAATCAAAACAGAAATTGCTCAGATGCTGAAAGATTGGTAGGTACCAATTTAATTTGTGATAGGAAATACTTCTAGCTGTGATCTGGTGTTTGCAATGTGTGAGGAAGAGAAGTCTGTTCTTGTGGGGTCTTTTATTCATTCTGTTTTCAAGAGCTGGAACAATCTGTTTCTGTGCTTATTTAATTAATGTGATGTCAACAGCAATAATCTGTTAAATAATATAGAATGAGTTGTAAACAAAGCGGGATTTGAATCATCCAAATCAACCAAAAGTAATTGGCCAACCTCAGGGGATATTGTATTGCTGAACCTTCTTCTAGAGCTTTGTTTCCTTTTTTCTGAAGAGTGAATTAGTTTCCGTTTTGAAGCACCCTGAAATAATACCAGTTTTGTTGTCTCACTTTGAAAAATAGCTTGCACTCAGTCTCATAAAAGAAAATGAGAAAGAAAAGAAAAAAACAAAAACCCTGTGACTGAGGCATAGAGCCAGATCCTGAGTTCAATATCTGTCTGAAGCAAGCCTGGAAGTGATCCTATGTGAACAGTGACAATATTTATATTAAGCCATTAAAACACTGAAAGCAATTAATTAGCAAACATCTGCATTTAGTTAGCAAAATGAATGTGGAAGTAAGACTACCTGAATGAAAACTTCTGGTGGATTGTTAGTTAAGCTATTTTTATTTAATTATACACTTGCTGGATTTTTTAATTGTGTGTTTTCCTCTCCATGGAGGCTGATGCCCATTTGCTCACTAGATGAAATTGAGGTCAACAGCCAAGCTGTCAAGAAATGAGTGGTGCTTGAATAAGACTCATCTTCCTTATTTCAAGCATGTGTCTGAAACTGGAAAAAACAGGGTAAGAAGAAACAAGCACCATGAGAGAGCAGCTAAGCTCTTCCTTAGCAGAGCTTAAATAGATCAGATGCATTGGCTTGAAGCTGCCCTCTCCCCCACGGACTTCAAAGGAAGCCTGCAGCCACTTAGACATAGAGTTTCAGAAATCTAAAAGGAAGGTAAGGTGGATGCTTGTGGTTTTGGAATAAATCTGCCACTCCTTCAGGCAGGAGGGACACAGTGGCCTGAGGGAACCTTCTTTGCCTCCATGCCTTTCTTGTGCTTATTTATTTGACCTAAACCCTGCTATTGCCTTAATAATGAGCACTGAGACCTGTGCTCATGTTGAATTTTTCCTCTGCTTTGTGCCTGCATGGGCACATTTAGCCTCTGTTTATGTTGCCATGTTTCTGTTTTACTGCTCTGAAGCAACGTGCAGACAAGAAATAAAGGAGAATGGGCAAGTTTCTGTTTAATTTTACATTAATCTGGGGGTTGATCCACTCTGGTTGTTATTGGAGAAAAAAATTATCTTACCTTCTACAACTTCTGAAATCTTCAGAGAAAGAAAGAAAGAAAGATGTCCTTTCTTTTTTCTTTTTTTTTTTTTCCCTTTTACTGTGAAAGAGTAGTCAGTCTGTAAGATTAGTCCAAAAGGTACAAGGGAAATATGAAAGCTGTCTGTGAGTTGGGCCTTTTTGTGGGGTTCTTTTTTAGGATTTTTACTGTAGTACAACAGGCTTGAAAAAGAGTGCATAGACCCTAACATCTGACTGTCTTAGGTAACAGTGGAGACAACAAAAAGACTTTTTTCCTTTAGAGAGTTTAGATGCAATAGATAGAACAGATGTATGACATGCTGTTCCTTTGTGAAAGTACTAAGAATATTAAAATACTCCCATTATCAGTGCTTAGCCCCAAGCTTCCTTTAATGATCCTACCACATCTTGTAAAAACTAGAACTAAATTGAGTATGTGACTTCAGAGGGAAGCTACACGGTGACAATTAATGGTTCTTGTCAAAGTCTTGCACAATCAGTATCCATGAATTATGACATCTAACTACTAACCCTTTTAATCTTGACTAAAGGTTTTCATGTTCCTTATTAAAGTATCAATCTGTGGCTCTGATGTGTCCCTCAAAAGGAAAAATAAACAACTAATCAAGTAGACAGTGTTCTTTGTCGTTTAATTCAAAGGCTGCTGTTGTACATATATTGCATTTATATGCTAATATCAGTTCATCAGACTTTTAGGCATGTATTCTTTTCATCTATATTTTGTGTCCTCATTATTATGTCAGTCTGCTGTTGAACTTTCCCCCATTCTCCATTTGGGGAAAGTGGCTAATACAGTCAGCTAAGCAGATGAAAGAATTACAGAGATAGGAGTTGGATCCTGCTGTTCTTGTTTTACTCGCCAATAAAAGTCGTGCAACGTAAAAAAAAAAAAATCTTAACAAAGATGTGAACACCAAAAGAGACCTCATAAGTGGTCCATAACAAGAATGAGCAAGCTTTGCCTTTCTCTACAGGGTTTCTTTTGTAATGTATTATGTCTGATCCTGGTGTCTTTTCTAATTTAGAGAATCACTACAGATGTGCTTTAAACTTGTGAGAGTTAAAAGCTGAAATACATTTATTCCTGGATTTGGTTTGAAGAAGAAAACCTAAAAGTTTGCTTCTCATTGCTCTCCATTATGCCGCCTATGTACCAGCCAGGACATAGTCACCAGGGCAGGTGGTAGCAGGAGCTGGAAGTCAATCGTTTTGTAATATGTGGTATGCCCTGCATTTTAAGTATTACTCTGTCTTGTTCATTTGATCATGTCATGGCAGGTTTGAAGTTTGGGATACCTAGCCTGTTTTTTTAAGTGTGACATTGTAAAACTGATGCAGCAAATCCCTTCTCTTTTCTCTTTGTCTAAAAAATGGGCCCTGAGGGGCAGATAAAATTGGCTTGAAACTTTTTCCCTGGTGCAGGACTGTCCTGAAGTTGCAGCAGATACTCTTGCTGTTTTCATCTCTTTCCTTTATGTTTCTCTTCACACTAATCCTCCTCCAGCAACATGATGGTACTTCTAGCCTTGACTCACATTACTGGATCCACTGGTGATTAATTCTGGATTATTTCAAGACCTGGGTCTGCAGTTCATTTTTTTTAAAACTTTTTTTTTTTTTTTTTAAGAATGACAAAAGACTGATTATGCCCAGTAATTTCAATAGTCTTTGACAGAGGACACATATCTAAATATGGGACACAAGCTTCCATAAGCAAGACTTCTTCATAATAACTGGTGCTAAAAAACTAATGCTTCCTGAGCAGAAAACGTGTAAAGGGTTTGATTTTCAGACATGTCCTAAAAATTGTTAAATTCCTCCTAAGTTCAGGAAACTCAGTTCAGCACTAAATCCAAGGAATGTTTGTGATGCATTTGCTTCTCCAGTTTATCTGAGAGGGTACATTCCTAAACTAAGACAGGAGATTTCTCAAAATCAGTCATGTGCGTGTGATTTACAGTCTGTCATATACCTGTGGAAAAAAAGCATTGATACACCAGAATTGAAAAGATGAATAATTTCTTAAAGACTAAAAGATGGAAACTCTTCTGCATAGATAAGTGAAGATTAAAGCATTTCACCCTTCAATTCCCGATCTAATTTTAGCATCCTTATTAGATGATCAATTATCTCTATATTCTTTGTTCAAGTTTTGCAGTTATTTTCTCTATTCTTAATTGGTGATGTGGTTTGACATCACCTTGTGCCAATGTAGTCAATGTTATTTTACCACTTGTTAAATCCATCTTTAATAGGTATTGTCCTGAAATAGCAACGGATTCTTTTTTTCCATTTCTTTTACACAAAAACTTCCTTTTTAGAATCTTAGAGAAACAGTATCTAATTTTTGTTCCATTTTAACGATGGATCCAATCTCCATCAATTAATTAAAAACAACTACTAAGATAAATTGTTCTGCAAATGTAATAAAATCTGCTGCATAACTAGACCTGGAAAACAAGAAGCTCTGCATGGGAGACAAACAAATGTCAGTGATACCCCAAATCACGAACTAGATAGAGACATTTCAGCATATTTTATGAACTCATAATCTACATCTGACTAAGGTAGCCCTTCACTGTTCCAACCTGCTGATTCCTTGTTCTTCTCTTTAGGTTCCTCCTCCTTGCTTACATCAACTCTTGCTCTACATGTGCTAACTACACTTTTGTTAGCCTTTGTATAATTAATACAGTTGCGTTTAAATTAGAGCAACTGCTCTGGTCCTCATTTCATTTAAAGTTGATGTGCCTGTTTTGGATGAGGAGAAAGGCTTTATTGGCTGAATTCCATGTATATTCCCTATCTCTCTTGGGCTGATGTTCAGTGATGCAGTAAATGCTGCTCCAAGGCTCATAAATACAAGAGAGCAAATTCTGTGACTGCATCTCATATACCATTGACTGTGTTAAAATTCATCTTTCAATTCTGTGGAAAAAATGTTGATTGGCTAATTTCCTAACAGCAGGCTTATGCTTAATACCAAATCAGATATCATCTGTCTGCACCATCCTAAATTTATGCTGGCTCAACTTTTGTCTATTTTCCCACAATGTCATGTAATTGGCACTGTACCATAAACTTGCTATCATGCACACTGGCAATACGTCAGAAATGTGATCATAATGCAGAGTGATACAACTGTACATATATTTAGCATCAGCAAATTGTGGAACTGCTGCATGACCTTTTCTTGTACAAGATATATCATCACGTTCTATGTACTTTGCTCTGATGTCTTTAGATAATAGTAGCAATAACACCATGACTAGCACTGTGTTGTGTGTTACTGAAACAGAAAAATGCTGTTATTAGATCATTTATGGAAAACAGTAGAGATCAAGTACATCTTACTTTCTTACAGTAGAAATTAGTTATGCTCCATGTTCTGACATACTGCATATACATGTGTTGTTTTGATTTTTTTTAATGTTCAGTTGCTCTGGTATCTTCTTAAAGCAGATCCTGAAGGTACATATGAGCAAAAGGACCTATAAAGCAGCATTTTGATTAGTTTTGGACATCAATCAGATTACCATTTTTATTGTTTTGATACACTTGTATTTTTACTAAGGCTTAGGTACAGAATTTACTCAGAGCAGAATAGACGAATGATTTCTGTTGCAATAATGCCTATGGAAGCAAAAACAATCCAATCTTTTTAATAGTTCCATTTATTAAGTACTCCTCTTTCCAGTCTCCTTTCCAAGAAATATGCAGAGGGTAACACTTGAGTAAAGGAATAGAAGGCAAAGCTCAAGGACATACATAGTAAGTGTTACAGATGTGAAGATGTCTATCATTTCAGGATGTGCTATATGAAATGTTATTGGTACGATATGTAGGTGAAGATACTGCTTCATCTGTCTTTATTGCTCTTCTTAAATGCACACTAGTTGGTCAATACAGCTAATTTTGACTACTTTAAAATATCATCGTTGTCTTCTGATCAGTTCTAAGGTATTACACCTTGGGATAAGTGACTTGTTCTAGAAGATTCACTGGCAGGAATGAAGGGTTTTATGCCTCAAATTCTGTGGTTATGATTTGATTGATTCTATTCTACAATATTTGTCTTTTCTACAAAGAGGTTTCTGGCCTTTACTGTTTATAGAACAAACTGCCTGAGTAAGGCAAACATATCCTAACACATCTGAAAAAAGGGCTGGACGGAAAATAGCAGGAAAGCCTGTCATCAAGATGGAGCTCAAATACGAATTGTTGACTTGTGCTTTTCTCTGCACATTCTTGGTGCAGAGAACAGACATATGTATTTATGTCTTTATTCAAAAGGCATCCACTACCATATAATTGGATATTGTCTTGAAAAATAGTGATGATATCTTGGTCAATGGAAAATATCCCAAATGAAGTGCAGCTAGCAACGGTGAGATCCAACAGAAGGAAGAAACATGTGGCTGGATACTGAGAATGGCTTGCTATTAGGAAATGCTGGTTACAAAGTAAATATGCCAAGTAAGCTCCTTTGTAATTAATTTGAAGAATTCTGTTCCAGAGACATTTTTGCATGGACAAGAACAAAACTAATGAACTAGCTGATTATCACTAGGACTATTTGCTATAGAAAAGAAGGCATAACTGTAAATCTTGGAAGGCAATAAGAGCATTTATATTTAAATGTGTTTCACGCTTTTACTGAAATGTCATTTAAATGCTATACCTTTACAATAGGAGCTTTAGACAAAATACATCTGAGATGTAAACACTTTAGACAAAGTGCTGCTGGGATGTAAAGATGACTTAAGAGTTGTGTTTCAACTATTTGACTGCAGCACCAAAGTTTTTTGGTGTCCTGCTAGAAGAGCGGGCCATGAAAGTGAGGTCCTTGGGAAAGGCTTTCAAGAAACTTTCTGCTGCCAACTTAACAACCTTAAATCTGTGCAACATGCTGATAAAGACTGCATTTGCATGACTATCAGGAAGAGCAGGTTTTGATTCTTAGACATGAAAGGGAGAGAATATACTTGTAATACACACAGAAGGTAGAAAAGAAGACAACAAAACAGAACTGAAGTTAGGTTTTATTACAGGAAAAGCACTTACAGCTAGTCTTCCAATAACATCTCTCCCAAAATCTATGCAGATCAACTATACTGGAATATGTTTATAGTAAAGACAGGATCTATAAATTTACTGCAATTCAGTTGTAATGACCAGAGTTTGCAGTGTGTGCATATACACATAATATATATTATAAATGAAACATTCATTTTCATTTCAACACTAATTCCCAATAAGCTGGTATTCATCAATATATGTTTACTAGCAGATCAATACCTAATCTGTTTGCCAATTTAACTGTTTCAGAAGAGTGCATAAGACCAATAATTTTCTAGTCAGTCTCTTGTGTTAACTGAAAAAAGGGTAAGAAAGTATTTTGACAACTACAAATGAGTGAAATACTTCAATGCAGAAAAAATGCTTTGCATTCTGACCCACCTAAGAAAGCAGAGAGTCAAGGCTGTTATTTATATTAGAACATTAGATATTTTAGGAGCAGAAGATGCATCATGTTATATTAATGTAGCTATTTTATTTAAATTTGCATCTACCCAGTATAAAGGAGTAGAGATAATTCAGTGCAGGACCACATGAAAAACATGTTACAGCAGCACAACTGGGAATTTGTGTCATATAAATGAAAGGAAGCCTCTAGTAGAAAAGATGCTGTAGCAGCTCTTGGCTGTCACTGTGTAAGTAGATGGATGAGTGTTTTTGTGACTCGCAAAGCTGGAAAGTTTATATTATATTAATGGGGCTGTTTTCATCTGATTGCATGGATCAAATCCAGCATTTGGCCAGGCCAGCTAGAGCTGGAAATCTGCCAGATATTATATTGTGCTATGTAGAAACAAAGTGAGAAAGGCTGTTTTTCAGTTCTCTGTGCAACTGACATTTTTGAAGGATGGTCTGTAAAATTCTATGAGCGCCTGGGAAGAGTACATGGGAATGGATTGCCAAAAGTAGCTGGCCTCATGTGCTCACTCTGAACAGCATTTGCCACTGCCATTGCTGGGAGCAAGCTACATAGATAGGGGTGGTTGGTCTGAGCCGGTGGGACATTCCTTGCATTCTCTCCATGGTTCACTGGAAAAGTCAGCCTCATTCAAAATTACTGTCACTTTAGATTATTTTTTCTCTTCTGTAGGAATCCAAGGCACCTTGGGTCATCTTTTTCAGAAATTGCTGTTATGGCATAATATTTAAAGTTGATTTCAAAATAGTCTTACATATTTAAAAGGAAAACAACCTGCTCTCTGAATGTTGGGGTTGCAATGATCTCTTTTCTGCATGGATCTTCTCTACATATGAAATTTTGCAAATTATGTATCCTGTTTCACAGAATTACTGTATTTATTACCAGAGGAAAATAGATTTTTATTACAGCCAAAGGCTGCTTTGATATAAAATTATTAGCTATGCTAAGCCCATCCCAAAGCTCCCAATCTTTTCAGCTGAATGGTTTTTCTAGAACTTTTAATTAAAATTGTTCTAAAAAGCCACAAGTTATCTGAATGTGTACGTAAACTGAAGTTAGCGCTTCAGTTTTGCTGGTTGCTGTATGCCATCTAATTAATCTGTAGTGATTAAATGTACATAAAATCATCTGAAACACAAGGTAATTTGTTCAGATATGGAACAGTGAAGAGCTTTTACTAGTCCTTGACATAATTGTTTTGTCTCTGGAAAATAATTTCAAAAGGCTGCAGATGATAATTGTTTTGATGAAGCAAATGTAGAAAACAATGTAGCAACCACACATGGTAAAAAAAGCAGCAGCAGAGACTTACAGAGATGGACGTGTTTGCTTTTCAGAGTGCAGATTGTCTTTGTTTCTAGAAGTACAGGCTCTTGCTGGCTGTTCTCAAAAGTTTGGGAATCTGTGCTGTCTGGCAGTTTGCATCCCACTCCTGTTTTGGTGAACGGACTGTTGTGTGGCTAGGAGGTGGCCTGGGGCTATGTTATCTTCCATTATTTATGAAAAAAGTTAAGGTTGAGTTTTCCAAGGGGACTGAGAAAACAAAGAGTTCCTACAAAAATCCACAGGGTTTGTTTTCCTGTCTGCCATCAGTATTCTTGAAATTGCTCTTTCTCATTCCTGCTGAAGTGTTCTCAGCAAAAATCTTTGAGGGATTACTTTGTAGATAGTGAAACATTCCTTGGAGAGGACAGTTTGTCTTTTAAAATATAAATGCTTGTGATTTTTGGCAGTTCCATGCATTTGCTTGGTCATGCATGGGGGCCACAGACCCTTTATGTTAAAGTAGTGATCAGTTAAACAAATGAAGACTGGTGTTGGGTCAAGGGTGCATTGTCACTGGCTGGAGCACCTGTCATTCCAGGGACAGGAAATGCAGTCCCACGGGTCATGGTGGTGAACCAGGAGGAAATTACAGCACACGTGTCCAAGTGCATTTTGTTCAAAGAGGTCTTTCATCTCGTGACCCGCACCAGCCATTTGTCCTTTCCCTCTGGTGGCAGCAGAGCTGCCCAGAGCACATGATCTTATGGGCCTATGGTTAGAGCAAAGTCCCACAAGGCTTGAACCCTCTAGGGTCTGGAGGGCCTCATCAGGTTGTCTGTTTCCTGGTTACCATTCCAGCTGTGAGGCTGTAATTGTGTCATTCTGTGAGCCGCAGCTGGGTGTGCTCACTTTTCACAAGGTGTGTGAGCCACAGTTAAATCTTTGACTTTGTTTTTCATGGTTTATTTTAATTCTCTTTTTTTTTTTTTTTTTTTTTTTTTTTTTTTTTTTTTTTTTTTTTTTCCCCCGTGTGCTTTCCCTGGAATAAGATGGGGAAAAGTTGCAAGTGAATTTTAATATTGAAAGTTATCTATTCCCACTTGGGTCAGAGAGACACTAGAGGAGAGGTAGGCAAATTCAGCATGGAAGGAAATTTTACTTTGTTGAAATAAAGATGGAGAAAATGGAGAAAAACAGTGTAAAGATAATCTCCATGTCCTCTGAAGTTGAGTTTACGATTCTGGGATATAAGCTTCTTTTCTGTCCCATTTCCTCTTTTTCCTTCTCATCCTGAGAACAGCAAAATTCCTCTCTATGGCTTCAAGAAGTTGCTGCAGGGTTAGGAATATAAGTTCCAACTTAGGGAAGAGCTGTGCATCATAACAAAATGATACATACTGTCTCCAGAATTAGTGCCTCACCTCTCATTAGGCTTCATATCTTTTTGTTCTATTCACCAGGTGTTAGCTCTTTTCACAAAACTGGAAGAGCATCTTGGCTTGGAGTAATATTAGTATCCAGAAGGCTCATCCTAAATATGCCACAGGAGAAGCACCAAGTTGCTTTTCAAGGTCCTAGCTGGATGCTGGATCATCCCTATCATATCTGCACAGTTTATCATAGCACGGTCTTTGTCCTAACCTTATGATTTTACTGTATATGAGCCTCTAGCTCTTAATGGTACATTAGCTTAATTTGTACTTGACAAAAACTCTGTTCCAGTTTTGCACATTTTGGTCTATAAATACCATTCTACTTCAGGCAACAATACTCTGGCCTCCTATCAAATATGCCTCTGATCTTTTTTCACAAAACTTTTTTTTTTTTATGAAGATTAATTTTGCATTCACAAGCCTTGTTTTACATGTGCATTCCAGGGGGCTAATCAGTGTATACAACTACATATATTCTAGATTTTTCTATTTATCTTGAGGACTTTTCTACTTTATTATTTTGACACAGAAGGGAATTTCTGAATGTGTCAAACATCCTGTGAATGGTGGTTTAAAAACCTCTCTCATGACATGTGACAAAGAACAGACTCAAGGCAAAAAAGGCATATGCTACATGTCACAAGTTAAAAGGAAACCAGTGTAGCAGTGTCCTGACCTAGCTGTACACAGAGACCCCAGTTTTGTGGTTAATGTGCCTGTATCCACTGTGTTACTGAAGCTTAGAGTCAGAAACCTGTGGGTAGATCTGGTTTTGGTGCCAGCCTGTTCCTGAAGGAATGTGCCAGAGGCGGAGCTGGATGGAGCCATGCAAAGTGCTCCCAGTGGGAGTTTTCTTTGCAGACATCATATTTTCCAGGAGCTGTACCTGCAAGCCATTTACATCTGTATCTGCCAACGAATGTGCAGACCTTAAATGGAGTCCTTCAGCTGTCAAATAGATTGGAAATGCAGATATGCTGGCACAAGCATATTCTCCTAACACTTTGCTGTGATTTCCCTCTTGGTACCAGCCTTAAACACTGGTGACATTTGGAGATATATGAATGAGGGTCAGATATCAGTCATGACTTTTGCCTGGTTTTGCTTTGTGCTGTTCCTGCAGCTTTTATCATATTTCAACATCTATCCTTATTACAACTTGCTTTGTGAATGTGCTCTTTTTTGAGGTTCTGAAGTGCTTCTCAAACATGAACTCACCCACACGGCATTTCTGAGGTGTGGGGCAACAAGCATACATATGTTTGGGAATGGTTATCTGCAAATAAGGAAAAATAATTATGTTCTATATTTTTTTTTTAATCAAGAGTTTATTCCTGAAGTGAGAGTAGAAGTCGACTATCTTCAGCATAACAGCAGGCAGGGGAAAAGTTAAAATACAGTGAGGCATTAAAATACAGTTAAGTAAGATTAAATTACTGTGCAAAGATGACAGCACTATGCCAGCGATAAAGACAGAACTTGGACATTTCCAGTTCTTCCCCGTCCAATTCACAGTTCTGCTTCCACTTTTTTTTAACGTAACTTTTAAATGAAAAAGCATTTATTGTCTGAGGGCAAGACCTGGCACATTTCTCCACCATAGCTGTTCCAGTATTCAGTACCTTACACCTTTAGAGTCTCTTTCAAACTCAGCTCATTATCATCTTTTGTGTAAGTCTTTCCAAATTCACAGATAATTGACAGGACAGGCTCTAAGGGGCTTAGAGTGAACTATGTTAGTGAAGCTGCTTCAGGAAGTCCTAGTGCAGAAAAGCCTAATATATTATGGGAGAAAAATAAATTATTGCCCATGCACAGCAACAGCTATAATAAATGAAATACCTCGGTTGATTTCTATTTTATTTTTTCACAAAATACCCAAAGGCAATAATCCGCTTTCTGGATTAACAGCCTGTAAAATATTGCTCTAAAAAAATAAAGCCATCTTTTAGCTAACTTAACCAACACGGAAGGCATCAAGAGGCAGCAGTCTCCACTGTGTTGTACTTGTGTAACTTGAAACCTTGCTGAGTGAAAGCTTTTTTTCTGCTTTTGTGAGACATGGGAAGAATAATTTCTGTCCAAAACTATAAATCAGACCTCATCCTGGGAAATACATTTACAACACCCTTGAATATTACTATCTATTAATAGAGATGTTCTCCCTGGATTAACAAATGCCATAATAGTAAATCTTTATAATTTTTCAACATTTTGAATTGTTCTCTTCCTGTCTTTCGCTGATTTTTTTTTTTCCTTTTAGAGACCTCCAAAAACAAGGCTATGTCATTTTGTAAATTGAAATAATATTCACACAAATGTCAGGTATTTAGTACTAAATAGCCATTTCTGTCCTCTTCTTCAACCTGAAGATCTGGCTGGCTCTAGTGTATATTGCCTATGCCTTGTGTCCAGGAAAGTAGTAATTTTATCACAGTCTGAGCATTTTGAAGATTTTCTATTTTGGGAGGAGTTACAATATGTGTCAGGCAGAAAGGTTTAAAACCTCTCAGAAAGATTTGCACAGGTACATGTTTTCAGTGGAAAACTCAAGTGCTTTTTTTGGGGAAAAGCACCTGAAGAGTGAAGGGGTAGGAGAGGGGATTTGAGGGGAACATGGAGGGAGAAGGCAATTGTCTGTAGGGTAAATAACCCTAACATTTTAATAATGATTTTCAAAGCAAAGATTTTCAGTGATTCAATTTTTAGGATAACCTCCTAAAGTTATAGTTTTACTGGCAAAGAAGTAGTTATACTGGCAAAACTATGAGGCAAGAGACTCTCGAGTGTAGAGAGAAGCAGGAGACAGGATGAATAGGAAGATTTGTTAATCTAGTTTAGCAAGGAGTAGTTTGTGGAATAAAATTAAATAGTGTACCTATGCTTAGGATCATTATGGGATTTGCCAGTCTTTAGGTTCAGAATACACAGTGTGAAGGTGGTATAGTACAATTCAAGGAAAAGGATGATTACACTTAGGGAAGGCAAAGGGTGAGTGCAGCATAATGAATCACAGACTAAACAGGGGTGGATGGTTGCTAAGCCAGGCTAACTTGATAGTCTTTTTGATTAGCAAATGCCTTATATTGACAAAGAGTGTGTGGTAGGTCCTCTTCATCTGGATTTCAGATAAACAAAAACATCTGATCTGATACTATAAAGGAAAATACTAGCTTAATTGGAACAGAAGCACTTAGAAAAGTGGTCATAAGGAGGACCTGGAGTTGACCCTGGGGATATATCTAACTAAGTTAGTGCTAAAAAGGAAAGTGAAAAGCTGGGGAGAGGTTCCTCCTGGAACTCCAGAGGAGTTTGTCTTCGCAGTGATCTAATACTTTTATTTGTGACATTTGCGGAAATATCAGCAGACTTCACCTGCCAATTCCTAATCACATGCTTAATGTCTTTTAAAATACAGATGGCTTCAGCAGGACTGGGAGGTTTTCCTGGGAACCCTGGGGAGGAAAAGGAGGGGAGGAGGGGAGGAGGGGAGAAGGCTAAATGGTGCGGCAAGAACGTGGAGAAAAAAGAGACATGTCATAATGACTAATGTTTTATGGAAGTACAGTAATCAGAGTTTAATAATGAAAAAAAAGAGGCTGAGATGACCCAATATTTCTCCCATTTGTTCCACTACTGGGAGATTTCAAAATATAGCTGTTGCATCCATTTGACTGGGATGGGGTAAGCATTTCAGAAGAGAAACCTCCATCTAACTGCATACTTAACTCCTCAAACCCAGCCCTATTTGATAGGTGGTTAGATTATATTTTATTACTTTAAATTAAAGCTTCAAAAAGCAGTCTGTAATTTCTTGCATTCCAAAATGTCCAGTTACCTGATGGAAAGTCTGCCTTGCAGAGTGAAAGGTGTGATTTCAGGCAGTTATGCTCAGTTCAGCTTTTCCAGTTTCTAGGCAAGTAACTTATTTGTTAGGCTAGTGTCAATATTCAGCTGCAACTGCCCCCTATCCATACTGTCCTCATTTTTTAAGGGAGAGGGAAAGTCTTGTGTTCTATTAGTTGACTTAATTTTTTAAGAAGTCTGGCTAACCCTCCTGCCCTGCAGTAGAGGTGTAGACCAAATGAGGAGACGTTTACTTAATTGCAAGGCTTTGATGGCAGCTCAGAAAGCACCTTTTGAGTTTGCTTCCAACCTGTTGTGCACAGTGGCTCTTGGCTTGCCCCATGGACCTCATGCATCTCCTGCTGACAGGCCTTGAGGGACACTGTGCCTCCTCCTACCCAAATAATTCAGGGTGAAATGAGGATACTGCTAACTTTTTGTAGCTGTGCACCTTGACTGCTGATCATGCATGAGGATGTCAGATGGGATGGCATTGCCCTCTTTGAAATCACAGTATCACAATCTGCTCCAAGTAATCCCTCTCTCACTCAGCAGAGCTGTGCAATGTACAGGATGTGATGGCTGGCCTGCAGCTTGTTTCCACTGACTGTGACTGCAGTAGGGGGAAACTGGAGACTAAGATTGCATGGCTGGGTACTTCACAGTTTCTGGATTTTTCTAAGCTAGGGTTTGGAGGGGTAGGAGAGGAAAAAAAATGCATATTCTGAATATCTGTGAGCACTGGCTACCTTAACTGTGTTTTGGTGAGCCTTATGCACTGACAACTCAGAGTATGATGATATTTCCATTTGATATTAATGAAAGCACTCAAGGCCAGTAAGCGAATTCTTTTCCACAAAGATCTCTGAGAATCTCCATTAAGAGCAGATTTGTCTCCAATGTATGTAAATATTGAATTTTCACAGAATTTTTATGAATTAGAAACCTGCTGTCCCTATCCTCAAATGTTTTGTTTGTTGTCTAACAATATCAGTAACTGCAAAGTAGCCACAGTGAGAAATAGAATCATGAATATTAACTTGGCAGGTTTATTCTTAAACTGTCTGCCTGAAAAACAACCTTACCATTCCAGTATTTCCCATCTCTTATATGAATAGTAATTGAAGAATTTTCTTTATCATGGCAGATCTGAAACACAGTGGACAAAACAGTTTATGCTTGGAACAAAGAAAAGCAATTGAAGGGTTGGAGACCTGCAGTCGGGTGGTTCACTCTCAGATGTGGAGGCTGGCCAAATTTCCCCGGTGGCCTGGCCTTTCTGCCATGGTTCCACATCAGCAACCGAGCCCAACAAGTGTCAGGATGAATTCAAATAGCAGAATTGATTGCTGGGAATGATTTATGCCTGTCTGCCTCTCCTTGGGTGGGGAAGGTTTGTTTAAATTTTGTCTTGCCATTTGGAGCTGGCTTCAGGCATTTCCCAATTTATTGGAAGTCCCTGCTTTTCAGATGTGGTTCTTTTCACCAATAACTTTATGCTATGACATTTACTTTACTAGCTTGTAAAGCCACCTTACCATGAAAGTTTAAAGGAACAGGGCTTTCTTAAAGAATGTATCTATCATCAGTAACAAGAAAGCTACTCTCAAGTCCTACGTGGATGTGGGTTTTGAAATAGGAGCCCCCTTGACTTTAAATTCAAGGGGAAAAACACATTCTTCAACTGAGCCATTCTAAAACATAACCTTTTCAACAAATAAGCCAAGAAGAAGCCTTTGAATCCAGGTACATCTGAGCTGTTAGAACACACAGGACTTGAAATTTGCACTTCACTACAATTTATCGATCCAGTTGCAAGCTTATGCTGCTGCTCCCTGCCTGCTTCCTATTTAAAGAACAAACAAAAATTTTACAAGCTGTGGTGTTGCTACATCATATTTTGGTTTCTGTGAGAAAAGACTAGAACAGAATAAAATATTTATAGCTGGAAGGGACCTACTATGGTCATCCAACTGCCTGACAACTTCAGGGCTGACCAAAAAATGTAGGCATGTTGTTAAGGGCATTGCTCAAATGTCTCCTAAATATGGGGCATGAGATACCACTTTAGGAAGCCTGTTCCGGTGTCTGACCACCATCTCAGTAAAGAAACCACCTGTGGTGCAGCTTTGCACGATTGATGTGTGTCCTGTGACTGCATACGAGGGAGATGAACTCTGGCCTTTCCACTTCCCTTTCTCAGGAAGCTGTAGAGCGCAATGAGGTTGGCGCTCATCCTCCTTTTCTCCAAACTAGACAAACACAGACTACCAGACTGCTTCTCACAGAACATTTCTTCCAGCACTTTCACTAGCTTTTTTGCCATCCTGCAACACATGCAAGTACCTTCACATCCTTTTCAAATGGTGGGGCCCTGAACTGCAAGCAGCTACACCAGGTGAGGCTGGGCCAGCTCTGAATACAGCAGGATTATCACCTCCCTTGACAGGCTGGTAATGCTGTGTCTGATGCACCCCAGGGTGGGGTTTGCCCTTTTGGTACAAAGCTGACTCACTCTGAGCCTGCTGTCAGCCAGCATGCCCAGATCCCCTGCAGCTGGGCTTCTCATCAGCCACTCCTCTCCTAGTCTATGCTTGTGCACGGCATAGATATTTTATATTTTACCAATTTATTGCCTCCTGCTGAAGAAAGTTGCCGAAGTTAGTGTAAACAAACACTTCAATGCAGGGGTCATGGTAAGATGACAAATATGACATCTTAAAATCTGTGAGGTTTAGTTAAGAAGTTCAGCTGAGAAGCATTTCAGTGTTGTTGATTTTGGTGAAATGTCTTTGTTTGTTCGGGAACTTTGTTTTTACAAACACTATGCTATTTTTATAACTTATTAAAAGCATTTCTAGATAGTCTATTCTTAATAATGTTGTTATAAGCACATATAGAATTTACATCTCCTGTTATAAAATAATCCTCTCTATATAATCTATATATTGCTATCAGGAATTCATGTGCACCTAACACTTATTTTCTGATATATAATATAAAAAGGGGGCCTTATTTCTTCTTTCGGTGGCATCTATCTTTTTATATTATGAAATGTTGTATAAATTGCAAAAAGAAAACATAATTTTTAAAAGGACTTTCTTCTTGAGACAAAACAAAGATGACACTGCCCTTGTCTTGATATCCCCCAGTGTGCCATGATTAAAGGATTTTCATTGTGTAGGCCATAAACTTTATTTTAAAGCATGTCTATTTTAATTCATGTCCCCTTATAATTCATTGTCTAGATTCTCAGCACAGATGTATAATCATTATTTTTACTACAGCAATATCTAGAAGGCCTTTGGGGCTCTGTGGTGCTTGATACTATACAACCAAAAAGACAGTCCTTGCCTAGGCATATTTTTTTCCAAATACATAAGTATAGTAGGTTGCAATATTCTTTTTAGTGTTTTAATTAATTTGTTCATGCTGTTTTTGAGATAATCAAATCCCTTTCAGATAATTTAATTTCATATTATAGTAAAATTCTGTTTCTCTGAGCAGAAAGAATTACTCTGTTCCTAATAATTAAAGGTCTTTTCTGCTCTATATGCTAAACTGCACCATCTGATGTCAGTGCATGGCAATTGAAAACAGCAAGAACTTCCCACGTGAATCCAAAGGCCAGGTTTTTCCCTGGAGAGTTAACACAAGATATTCTTCAAAACCTGTTTGTATTTCAGTGATACTTGTGGTATTGCAAGGCAGTGGTGCAACGTATTCTGTGACCAGTCAACAGTACAGCCTTGGCTACCAGTGGTGTGTAAGCTCACTGATGTATTTTTCAGCCATTTGAGCCTTAACAGCCTTGACATGCCCTGGAGAGCTGGAACAGCAGCTCTGATAGCCTTGCAATACACCTGGAATTGCCTGGGAAAAGAAAACCAATGAGCATTGCATGAACTTCCTCAGAAATTGCCCTTTGCTGATTTTTTAGAGTCCATTGGAGAAATGAGTCAGCTGCTTAATTCTCTCCTAAAACCTGTATGAAAGGACTTGCTGTTGACTTCATTCAGGGAAAAATTCCCTTTGCAGGTGTTAAATACTAAAGCCATGCAGGAGCGGTTGCTGCTGCTTCTAACACTGCAGAGACCAAATCCAAGAAGATAAAGGGAGTCAAAGGAGCATATGGGAAAGATATGGGAGGCAAGCCAAAGAGGCAACTGGAATAAAACACAGGAAGGAAGTGGTGAAGGAAGGCAGCGGTAGAGGAAGGAGAAAGACCCAAGAAGGAAGAATAGAGTTGGAAACACAGGGACAGAAATAGCAGCTGTAATTGATTTTTAGCCAGAAAGGAGCTGCAGCTCTTAGTACAGATGTGTACACAGTCATGGTGCTGTCTAAATAAGATAGAATTAAGCTTACTTATATTCACATCCTTTATAATTTTTTTCTCTAAGAAGGAATGTGACAAATAAACTTTGGAAAGAAGCAACTTGAAATATATCTGTGTATCTGTGTCAGCACAGCAAGCCATCACTCAGTACAAAACTGAAGTAATCCTACATAAATAAATAGTCTTTAAAAGAGGATCAAAGTAAGAGAGAGAAAAACAAAAGGGAAGAAACAGTCACAATTATGTTTCATCAAATTCCTTTTCTATGCCTCTACACGTTGTTTCTTTTGTGTTCATTGTGTATAATTTAAAGTTTACAGCTACTTTCCCAATGTTCAATAAAAAAAGGTTGTTAAGCCTTCCTAAAAGCTACAGGGAACTTTCTGATACAAAAGCATCTTATGAACTTTTGAATACCAGGTAAGGCCCCATTACTGGCATTGTTTTATCAAATGAGTAGTTCCTCTGAATTAATTTTCTTCTTCTTTGAAAAAGAGATCTAGGAGGTTGCCATGTTCTAGAGGCAGGATGAAGTTAATGTATCTGTTGTTTTGTCAGCCCATATGACTGAGAATATCTAAATACATGTGAGCTTGTTAAAAGTATTTTTAAAATATTTAGTCCTGTAAAACACTGGAATGAATTTTTGAAACTACCATTAAACCAAAAAAAAATTGCCAATATGCTTATTCTGGAGAAATCAAAAAAAAAAACAGTGTCAAATTAGTTTCAAGGCAGCATGAGAGAAGAATGGAAAAATAATGAAAGAGACTCCAAGTTTTGCTTCCAAAGAGGAGGAACCTTTTCCATTTCTTCAAGACAGATTAAAACAAATGCACAGCAAGAAATTAATATTAAAGCAGAGGCAGTCTGTTGTACATTCATTTAAAAAGCAAGTGCAGGTGCATTTAGGGATCACTGTAACCTTAGCACTTCATGTGTGTGGCACCCCAGCAGGACACTGGGTTGTGCTAGATATGTGGCAGTACCCAGGAACTGACCAGGTGTCAGCCTGAGTCAAGACCTGGCTCAGTGCTCTGCTGTTGGGTTTAAAGTCTCTGCAGTTTTGCAGTGTGCACATGGCACATGGAGCACCCTCCTGGCCGGGGCCAAACTCAGCTTTAGCAGATCAGCTGGAGGCCATGAGCAGCAGCCAGCCCACTGTACTGGTGCTTGCTGGTGGACATGCTAGCAGAAAGGAGCTCCCTTGCTGGGGTGAGGAGCGCTGTGGCACACGGGATGCAGGCTCCTGGTGCCAGCCACGCTGTCAGAAGCGGGGCAGTGAGACCCAGCCAGCTGCCTGCACTTCCACAGCCATCTGTCCTGCTCCTGCACAGCTGGAGCGGCCAGGAGTTAGTCCTCCATGCTGGGAGGGATATAGGTCTTGCTGCGCTACCTTAAATTGAATTTAACAATAAAAAAAAAAAAATAAAGTCTGCCTTGGGCTTAGCTCCATGCCTTAAATGGAAAATTTTAATAATGGGCCAATAGCAGCAGTTTGAAGTATCTTACTGAGGAAAAGGTCACTGTGCCCATAAGTTATCCCAGCATTTGATCAGTGAACTCTTTTGCAAAGACTTTGTCTCATTATTCACTGCTTATAAAGTCACTTGAGATATAATAAGTCTTTTTATAGTAATGAAAGAACTCCCACAATTAGCCAGAAGGCAGCCATCTATCTTTTTAAACTACTCGGTTCAGAGGAGACCAGGAGTTTCAGTCGTCTGTATTCGGATGAATTGCTGTGACAGTGATAAGTGTAACATTCATGTGGCAATGCCAGCCATGACTGAGTTCATGGAAGGGTGTTTTGGTTTTTTTTTCAGAAGTGAAAAAAGAAACTTTTCTGTTAGTGAAAGGTAGAGTATGATTCCCAAAAAGGAAAAAAGTGACTACACATTATTTAGAGTCCTAAAATCTGCCATTCAGCCTATTCCGTTATTCTTTGGGAACTGCAGAAGATTAAACAATGTCATTAATCTGATCTCCTAAAACTTTAATGGCAATTACCTTTTGAAGAGCCTCTTATCTGAGAAAAGTACATACCCTGTAAGAGAAATTGGAGAGTGAGCTTGTGGTGGAATAGAGACACCATAAAGTTCACAGGAGACTATAGCATTCAGTGCAAAGGCTTAGAGATAAAAAGTGTTTGTTCAGAGCACACACACTGGCTTTGATTGTATTTTCCCCCATCATCAAAGGATTACTGTATGTGGTGGATCTACTGAGAGATTTATTTAATGCCCTATCCCCAAACCAAAAAAGTTTGAAATGATTAATGTAATAAATGATGTTCTAATTATATCAAGAAATAACACAACGTACTTTATGCATGCCACAGCTAGTTTAGTCTTTATTGCCCTCAGGCAGAATCTTAATATCATCAGAAAAACTGTTTGTCAATATTAAAAGCAATTTACATAGTAAATATACTCCAGACTTACAACATTACCATCTGGGTTAGCTGAGCATTTGTGCTGGTACCAGGAGGTGCTGGTGAAGGCAGACCTCATGAGTGTTCAGTTCTCCAGCTGTCACCCTGGGAGGATGACAAGTGCCAGCATTCCCAGCCTGCAGGGAGAGGACAGGTTCAGTGAGAGGGCAGTGGGAGGTCTTTGTAGAGAGCAGTTCAGGAAAGGAAGAATGGAAGATTCTGGAATCAAGAAGAGTGAGAGTCCTAGGGAGTAAAAAAGGCCTGCACTGAAAAAAAAAAAAAAAAAAGGCAGAGTGAGAAGAGCCAACAGCCTAAGAGAGAGAACAGAGGCAGCAAAGCAAGGGAAGGAGGAATGAGGCTGGGAATACAAACTGGAAGTCCATGCAAGAAAGATGACAATTGCAAGAAGTTACAGGTCTGCTGGGCAGATTGAAGGAGTTGGAAAAAGGCAACAGCAGGTGATCACAAATACACGTCAACCAGCAGTTGTCTGCAGGTGGCTTAGTCTGAAACCAACACAGTAATTCTTGAATTTATTTGGTGATTTCATTTCACTCATGAGACAAATGCAGATAATACAAACAAAGCAAATTGCAGATAATAGTATGTTTTCTCTCTCAAAACCTAAGTGAATCTTTTCTGAGCTCTTGCTGTACTTTTTGAGCTGAACTTTCTGAGCTGTTCTGACGTTGTTGGACCACCAGCATTAAAGGACTTTAAAGGATCTTTGTGAGATGTGCATTGCTCTAAAACACAATGATGATTTGGAGGAAATATTCTCCAGTTGCCAAGCTTCATGTTATGAAGTGCAGAAATTAAGTTTGCATTTTGGCTACAATTTAAAGCTGCTGAGTAATGATTTAAAACTTGTTGGAGCAGTGATAGTTATTCTGGAGAAGTGAATTGTATCATCCAAATGGTTTTTAAGAGATGTCCAAAGGTGAGGGCCCAGAATGGCAAAGAGTCTTTAGGAATGGATATGTCCCTTACAGTGTTAAGGAGATTGAAATGCTCTCAGGCGTTTGTAGTGAATGATCACTGTACCTCACCCAGCCAGCTAGAAGCAGACTATAGGCATCCATCTAAAACACAATCCATTTCCTATACTCAACACCATAAATGCAGTTAAGCAGTCAATGCACTTGGGATTTAAAACCCTAAACCTCCTTCCAAAGTTGGGGGGATCTTCAGTGACCACTTTGCTTACAACAGACTTGAATGTATTTTTAAGACATGGAGCATGATTTTGCACACAGAATTTTGGGAGATGCTTCTAGCAGTGATTTTCTTTTGTTTGAAGGTGTCTGGCTATAGAAGGAAAAATCATAAAGAAAAAGGATACTGAATTTCTATTTGTTAAAGAACCAAAGTTTCACAAACACAAGGTATTAGTTACCTTGCTCACTAGTTTGCTGTATTAACTGGAGATGTGATGAGAACTATTTGTCCGCTCTCTGTACTTCTGCTTGGGACATTTTTTCCATTCCAGTTTAAAAATCTTCTGAATTCCCTAGAACAGCTTGTTAGGCAATACTTCCAGGCAGTGTCCAGCTCTTTGCTGGGGTCTTTCCAAAATATGTCCTGTCCTTCACAGAGAAAAGTTCTAGCTGTCAGGCCTGCCCATAGATGCACTGATTTCAGTGAACAACTCTGACAAAATGAAGCATTGTCTTGAAGTCATTTGAAAGGAGGTTGCATTTTTTTCTGACAACTGCTGTTTAAATTATCAAAATTGCCAGGAAGCCATTGGATTCTCTCCCTCTGAGAAGAAATTTTACAGAGTGGAAATAGGTATATTTTTATGTTTTCACAGTTTTTGTAACATTTATTTTGTCTTTCTCAGATAATGACTTATCCATAGGCTTTTCAGCCACAGTAGATTCCTGCTAATTACAGGGAAATAGAAGTTGTGTGCTGGTTACACACGGAGATGTACAAAAGGCTGGAGTACTAGGTGTTGCCTGGGCTTATCCAGTATTGTTGAACTAACTACACAAAACATCTACCAAACAGCACAAACCTCAGCTCTACAGGTTATAGAGATGTAATTCTTGTTATAAGCCTGTGGTTCAGCTTGAGGGAAGCAGCCAGAGCCTGTATGTTCAACAGCTTGTGTAGATTTTAGGAAGGATGACAAGATTTCACAGTCAGGGCAGGAAAGGATCAAATTGGAACAAGAGTCGCTTAACTCATCTGGCCAAGGAAGAGGAAATGTCACTAACCAGCATATAAAAGTTGTCCCTTTACTGAACTTGCATGAACCCTGACCTAGACCGTGGTATTGGATAATGGCTGAATTTGCTATCCTACAGATTAACTTGCTGAAGAAATGCAGCTTAGTACTAAACTGTAACCTAAAGTGTCAGTGTGTCAAATGCCTTTTCTGTAAATGAGCTATCACATTTGTGTTAGCAGAAGATTCACAGTGTCCTCTCCAGCATATGTGTCACTGGGAGCTCACATGTGCAATGCCAACCTGTCCTGCTCAGGGAGCGTCACAGCTGTTGGCCCTCAGCAGTGGAAGTTTTCTAGAGTTTCTGTATGGCCAAAGCTGTAAGTCTGGGAGGAAACTGAAATGTTCTTGTTCTTTTTTCCCTGTTGCCTGCAGTTAGGAAGGGCTCAAATTTCCATTCTAAAGAAGGACTAGTCAAACTTAAGGACAGTGTTTGATCTTTGTGCCAGTCTGCTGTCCAAGGATGATGCACCCAGGGACTGGTAGCCTGGGTGTATTTAGGGTGAGAGATTGAAGGTGAAGAGACTGCTGTGATGAGAGCAGATTTAGCACCTGTCAGGTCAGGGGCATCTTCTGCATGGGTGTTGAAATCTCCTAGGACGGTGAGCCTTGTGTGAACTCCATCATCATGTCAAACAGCATCTCTGTCACTTAGCTAGGAAAGCTGTGTGTCTAGACATCTCTGCTTTTGCAGAACACTTCAGTTATTCTTCCCATTGCCTTTACTGAATAAATGAAGCATCTCAAAGGATTTTACTTCAGTGGAGCTGATCTTAAATTTAAACTTGCATATGCCAGATATTTGCTGAGGATAGGAAGTTATCTCATGAGCTGCTAATGCAACACCTTTTGTGATGATTGCAATCACATGAATATACATACTTTTCCCTTTTTTTTCCTTTTTTTTGCTATTTTTCTGTTTCTCTTAATATGGAAAAAGTAAAAACTACAGGAAACAACAACATTTCTGGCTCTTTTTTTTTCCAAAAATTCTACCCAGCATTAAATGATTGAGAGCAGAAAAGTGTTGGAAGACAGACAAGGCAGTTTAAATTTTCAGTCACAGGCACTTAAATCCTGGAAGCAGTCTTCATCGAAGGACTGATTTTTCTTCACCTCTTCTTTATCACTCATAACTGAAGATAACTTAACCATTTGTCTACATATTTTATAGTCACTGATTTTTTATTTAGTCCTGTCCTTACTTCTCTGCTACCCACTTCTCTGTGTGTGGGAAAAAGCCTGTGTACACCAGTGCTGCCATTAGAGGTGGCAGTTGGCCAATGTCAGTTGATGTTTGCATGAAAGACATTTCCTTGTTTATTTTCTGATGCTGATGAAGTTTTGCATGTGGCTGGATTTAGAGCAAGAATCCAAAGGAGATGGCAAGGATCCAGGCAGTGGGCACTAGTCACTCTGGGGGAGATGTTGACAAGTGGCCCAGACTTTGCAGTGTGTCCAATAGCTGGGGGAGAGATCATTCATTAAACAAAAGCTTAATCAAAGAGGGCAGAAGGATGGTTTACATGAGAAAAGATATATTCTTTATTTAACATTCACAACTTGCTTGTGGATTAATTAGCCCATCTGCTACAACAAATGTATTCCCTTGTCTTTGTGTTGACTGTTAAAAGTGACTGATTTCTCTATCCACTTAAAATAGTACCCTGGATTCCACTGAAAGTAACCTTTCAGAGGCAAGGAATTTATTTAATCATCCACTAAGAACCTGTAAATGGCTTGCTGTAAATAAGTGCTCAGCTGTCTTTGACTCCCAGGGTAACTATATGTGGGTGTTAAGTTAGGGTATAATGCAGGAGGAAGAAAATCCTTAAAGAACCTGCATGAGGAGTGCTTCCAACCCCATCTCTAGTATTGGCTTTAGGTTTTTAAAAAAAACTCTCTTCTCAGCCCCAAGTGGGCAGGACAACTGACAGCATAGAGTAATTCAGCTATAGATTTTCTTCTGAGAAAGGAGGCATTTGTAAATTAGTTGGCCTTTATGCAGATCGACAAAATGTGTTGGTGAACTTCAAGTGACAATTTAAACAAGTGTTGGGTCCTATGTGCTTGTATTTCTTAAGAAACCAAATAAAGGAGATAACATTTAAAGTCATCAAATTACATAGGCATTTCAATGAAAATAAAGGTCAGCCATAGGTTCCCAGGATAAATGAAAATGTGTATCTTTTGTGATATTTCATTCATGTGATTTTAAAATATTATTATTCTTTAGAAATAAAATTTGCATGTAAATGATATTATTGTGAATTTATGTCTACTTCCTCAGAATAAGTGATAAGTATTAACTGATATGAATAGAGAGACCTTCTGGTTTAAAAAAAAAGAAATAAATAAATATGGTTTTGTATGCTATCCAAACGTCTTTTAGATTTGTTGATGTGGATCTGTGATAAAATCTTGGCTATCTTGTGCCAAAATCCACGACATGGTTCAGCTGAGATACAGAAGGATTGTGTGTTTTATACTTGAATAGAGGAAAAAAACCTGATACATTGCTATTTATTCCCAAGGATTTACTTTTAGGACAAAACCATACAGTTATCTGAAGCTTAAAAAGTATCAAAAGGGATTGGGGAGTTGGGAAAGTGATTCTTTTATTCTTAGGGCCTTAGGAATGAGAGTCCTTCAGAGAGCCACTAGGACACTCTTGTTACAAAACTCACAGAAGGTGAAAAATTGTGTCCTTGATAGGATCTGAGTTACAAACAAGAATGAAGCAGAGACTGGAATTGAAGAGTGGCTAAAAGACCCAGGCTTGAAGCTTTATCTCTAATTGTCTCCATTAGATGGGGTTGAGTCTGAACACCCTGGCAGTGTGACTTGAGTTACCAGAGAGGGTTTGCAGAAGCTCTCTCCTTGGGGAAATTTCTTTGGTTTTCTTATAACGTAATTTCTCTCTTGACTGCTCTGGCTCTTCCTCTTAGATACAACTGATATTTTTCTATGTAAATTAGATTATAATTAGGTTATTATTTTATGGATGATAGTTTAAATGATAAAATTATGACATTAAATCTTCATATTTTTGGCTTCAGTTGTCAGACAGACCGCAGATATGCATTGAGCTTAGGTGACCAACCTAGCTGCCTTTTTAATTACCTGCTCACAGTCTAGGCTGCAGTACTGTGGTACTTTTGGGTGTAACAGGCACTCAGCATAAGGAGTTTTGAGCTTTAAAATGGACCGAAATGTGTTCAAAATCTGCAGGCTTCTCATCACTGCATACAGCATCAAGGCTAGCTAGAAAGATCAGCTGACCTTTACATTGGTGGCTACATCACAATGCGATTATTTGCATGTCCTCATGAGTGACATGGCCGTGACAGTGCTGATTCTTTGGGAGTTAAGTCAGAGGAAAGATAATGTTGCCTTGTACTGATTCACATACTCTGGAAATGTATTGAGTCGATATATACATGAAAATAATGGTCAGCAGTTTCCTAGCCATGCACATAAATATGACAGGACTATGGGTGCACAAGATGCTTCAAAATGTTACTGAAGGCTGCTGAGTTACTGAGGCTCTTTAGAGTTTGCTGACATTGTTCCTGTTTGCCTTTGTCCCTTTTGACAAGAAATTTCCAAGAATTTCTTGAATGAAGGAGTGATGTGGCAAAGAAATTTTCATTTCAACCACTATTTACAAACATTGGGGAAAAGTAATTTATGGGGTCTGTCCCATTTCTGGAGAGAGTTTACTTAGTTCATTAAGTTTTATGAAGTTTTGTGATTAATTGTCTATACAAAGAAGATAATTTGAGTGTGACTTTGCTGCAGAATCCTAGTTCTGATTTGCCTGTGGTGTAGAAGATTTCCCAGGTTTTAATCAGGTTTTGGTACCTTCAAATACTCACATTTCCCTACCTTTCCAACCCAGGACAGGATCATCTCATTTCCAGAGTAGCTCACAACAGTTAGGTCCTGTGTAGCAGTCAACAGTGGTCCCACTGCTCTGGAAACAGTGGAATTGTATTTTTTGTGTAAGGAAGTTGCACAGCCCTGTGTTCAAGGGCTTAGCTGCTGACTGCCATTGATCAATTAGCCTTCACATTTTGTAGTGGGCTGACGCTTTCAAATCTTGCCCCAAACACCTGAATTTGTATAAATTTAGCATACTCAAACCTTGCGGTTATGTTTTTTAATACCCTAAGGCCTCATCTAGACCAGGAGTAATTTGCTGCTTTGCCTGTAGCAGAGACAAACCTTGGCCAGTTTTTTAGTTTTGCCAATCTATGCTACATTTGCAGTGTAATTTTCTCTGGTTGATTATTTGTCTGTTCATAGCAAATTATTTATTGAGTTAGTTCTTTCCTTGAAAGAGCATCAGCTGACGGTGCTAGTCAAATCTTCCTATCTTTGGTCTTAACGACTGTATAATAGCTATATCAGATAAGTGACAAAACACTGAAAATTGGCCTTGTTTCTTTTTAGACATCAGAAACATGTTTATTGACATCTGCATTAATAACAGAGCTATGCCAGAAATCCTTTAAAACAATTGCATGCCACAGAAAATGCTGAAATTCAAAATTAAAGGCACCCTCCTATTTTAGCTGCATTTTACAAAGTTAAGAGAACAGGATAAGAAAAATAATTTTAAATTACTTTTTAAGTATCATAGTTTCTTTGGTGTTCTTGGATTTCATTGGGTTATTCCATGTGGTTATGGATTCCAGTTATGGAACAGTTCAAACCACTTCTAATTTCTGGCCAAGATTAAAAAACTAATTTCTCCTCCCAGCTGTATATTCCCTCTTGCATGAATACCAAACTGTGCTCATCAATGTCATCAAGTGGCTTGATGTACTGCACAAATAATTCATCCCCCTATATTTTACACTCATGTTTCTGCTGCCTTTTCTCTCACCTTTGCTGTATTCTTCCATTTTTCCCTAGGTCAATGGGAAGGACCTCTCCAAGGCCACTCATGAGGAAGCAGTGGAAGCTTTCCGCAATGCCAAGGAGCCCATTGTAGTTCAGGTTTTACGACGAGCCCCAGCTGCCAAAGCTCACAGCAGCTCTCAGGATGTTCGGCTTATGGATGCCAGCACTCAGACGGACATCACTTTTGAGCATATTATGGCTCTGGCCAAGCTAAGGCCTTCCACACCACCAGTTCCTGATATCTGCCCTTTCCTACTTTCAGATAGGTACAGTTTATCTTTTTCTGATGTTTACCTGTGGGATCGAGGCATTGCAGTGATGGTCTTCTAGCCTTCTCCTGTAAAAGTCTCAGGAACACTTTAAATAAATAATAAATGTTTTTGATAACCACCATTCAGACTTCAGTGACAGCATTCCTAAACTCTGCCTGTAGATTAGGACCATGGGAAGGAACCTCAGCCTCATCTTTATTTTGTGTTTATGTGTCTATTCATCTAAGCCCTAGTCAAGAAGAAAAACAGTTCTGTGTTCCAAAGTATCAAAAAGGCTTCTTCAGACCTAGAAAAACCTTGTCTTGTTTTCTGTTCTTCCAAATTAAAAGAAAAAAAAAAAAAAATCAAGGAAACAAGTGATTTAATGTAAATGTCCCCTTATCAAAAGCAAAACAATTCCAAAATATAGAGATCAAAAAGTACCATTTCATCTGTCATATGGCAAAATATGTGAATTAAATTATGTCTCTTTGGAACTGAATTGGATACCAACATCAGCAGGTGGTGCTTATACATAAGTAGGATGTAGGGTTCTTCCTCTTTTGACTCCACCTCATAAATAATATCATGTTGTGGGTGACCCTAGATGACCCTACAGATCCTCTGTAGCCTGCAAAACTATAATAGCCCTAGAGCTTTTTCACTGATTTGCTGGCATATAACATGTCTCTGCAAAATTTATGCTAATGCAGAACATACCACTTTTGACTTTGATGTAGGTCCATTTTTAGAAGTTCTAGGTTAGATGGGTTGGGCCTATTGCTGACTGCTGCACAGCAAGGAACAGGATACATGTATTTCTGAGGTTTTACTGCGTATTTCTAAGCTGTGGCCTACTGGGATTGAAGTTCCCATGCCCGCAACATGTGGAAGAGTTTTCCGCCTCTGCTAAGATAGATCCACACTGGATACTGCATGGTTGGGATCTAGCCTTGGGTCTAAAGATGTAAAGACCTCATGCTTTGTGTTCCAAGCTCATTTAACAATACAGTTTACTGACATTTTTAACTGTGAAGTTGCTCAAGTGCACTTCACCACGTTGTTACCATTTTAACACAAGAGGATAGTGCAAGTTATTTTATGCAAATTCTTGAACAGTTTGTGAGCCTGATATAGCCTGTAGACTATTTAAGGCTATGACCAGATAATTAGTGAATTGCCCCAGCCATGACACGGCACCTGAATCTGGAGTTACGTACCTTTTCTGAGTACATTCCTTATGAGTACAAGGAGTGCAAAAATGTCACAGAAGCAGTTTGGCCCAAACTAAAGCCTTTTAAGAAATTGCGCTGTGTAAATCTGCCTAAAGATGAACCCAGCAAGATGAACTCGGGCAAAGCATGAGCTTTTGAAAAGAAAACAGCCTGTGCTGCTTCTTGATACTGTACCTTTCAGGCTGTCAGGCCATTCAGAGCAGCACTCCTGAGATAAGAAAACTATGAAATGTGCAGGATAGGGGTGAGGGGCAGGTGGCAGTGTTGGGTGGTGGGGGGTGAGGTGGGCTTATCACCTTTTAATTTAAAAAAGCCATATTGTCTCATCTACTGTTATTGTACTGCTTTGTTCCACATAGCTGCCATTCTCTTCACCCAGTGGAGCATGAATTTTATGAAGGTAATGAATATCTTTCCAGCCTGCCTGCTGATGCAGATAGAGCAGAGGACTTTGAGTATGAGGTAAGATCATGGGCACACTTCACCCTCTCTTTCTGTTATTACAGATATGGCATTTACACAGCTGATAGCAGGCTCCTCTGAGACAAAGAGTGAGAATACTTCTTAAAAATCATCACAAAAGGCAGTTTTGTGTTATACTTGTGTGATGTCACAGGATTTACTGGGGTTAGGCTAAAGATGTGAAATTGGAAAGCAGAACTCTGCAGTGGATGACTCCATACAAGTCTAGGAGGCTTGTTAAATGTGTTTTGTCTTTGTGCAGTGGAGACTGCAACTCAAATGCTTCTGTTTAGTAGATTTAACACTTTAAAGCAGGCCTTTCCACAATTACACATGGTTACTGGAAGCTTGTCTTCCCCCTCCTGCCTCTAATTTTAAGAATCAATTGTCCTTGTATTTCATACCTTAGAAATCAGTCTTCTAGATGTTTGGGTATGTGCTTGAGAGTTTCTAAGATCACACTTCAAACTGGAAAATGAATACAGTTTTTAGTACTTGCTCTTTGATATTTGACATTGTAAGTATTGCAATTATAAGAGATTGTGCTCTGTACAGCAAATCCCCTCTTGCTGCTAATGTATTGCATTGTCTGATGACAAGAGTGGGTGTGTTTCTGAGTCACTGGAAAATCATTATGTGAAGCTTCCCAAAATGATAACATGTAATTAGTGATGTTGCTCT
Organism: Aegithalos caudatus; assembly: GCA_013389925.1. Classification (NCBI taxonomy): domain Eukaryota; kingdom Metazoa; phylum Chordata; class Aves; order Passeriformes; family Aegithalidae; genus Aegithalos; species Aegithalos caudatus. Next base: position 120,541 of record WEIU01001706.1, on the reverse strand, counting down.
TCATTAGATTTTCATTTCAATATCTAAATAGTCTACTTGTCAGTCAGTCATTAGCTTTTCATATTTTCCACTGTCATCTAGTAACAAAATATTTATAGGGACAGGCATAAGAAGCAGATGGTTCTTTTTATTATTAAACAGTGCTGAGTCTTTTCACAAGTTCATGTTACTGTATTTTAAATAAGAGTGATTATAAATAATTTAAAATCTTTAATACAAGATTAAAAACATCCTATCCTCCTGTTTGCTCTACCTTAAGAAATCTTTTTAAAGGTTTCATATAACTGGATGGCATTTGGAAATTAAATGAAAGGCAAAAGCTTTGGCAAATATGCAGTGAGTTCACTTTTATTGTGTCTTTAGCATGTAAGACACTCAACTGCAAGTTCAGCCCACTGCTCTTCTAGGAGACAGGGGAATCTGAAAAATCAAATAACGTCTACTTAGTGAATCTCATCAGAACAAGCAAACTTTTATTTGAACTCCTCAAAAAAATCATTGCTAGGGATAAGTGAAATGATTATTTCTTCCCAGATGGATTTTGGTGTGAGACCTTAAGTTCTATTTTGACTCCCTCTGTGTAATATAATATTAAATTTCTCTGTCAACTGTGTTTGTTCATGATACTTGTTCCTGAAATGTAATAGAAACTATTTTTTCTTGTAACATCTAAATTAATTAGTAATGTAAGCATCTAGAAAGAATTTTTTAAATGGTAAAATAGAAATAAGAATATCAGTGACAATTTTGAAAGGGTCTACCTGATGGAATCAAGTCCTCTTTGTGGCCATTATTTATCCCTAATAATGGCTGGTGTAAATATTGTGACAACAGTAAATGTTCAGGCAGGTTCTGAGTTTCCTGTATTCTCTGCTAATCACAACATCATAGTCACTAATTTGCTGTCAGCTGTGATTCAGTTGCCCAAGGCATATTCACTGTGTGACTGAAATAAAGCGTTTCTTCTGAAATTTAAATGGGAAAGAAACAGTGTAGACTCCTTTGAGAAGGATATTTTCTACTAAATATGTAAGTTTTTAGGAGGAAACAGAACATCTTTCAGCCTTTAATTAGCAGAGCTCTAAACAGGCCATATGTAATATTATGGTGTAGGCTACTCACTGGTTGTATTATCTGCTATTTTAGGTCCTTGTAAGATATTATTAAGCTCCCTTGCCATAACCAGGGATCTGGAAAAACTGAGAGCATTGTCCTCAGAGTTATATATATCCATCCTAAGGAAGAGTCTGAGAGTCAAAAGGGACTTCCCAGCTCCTGCTGGCAGTCCTGAGAAGCAGCAGAACAGCAGGTGGAGTAGAGGCTATGCTCCAATACTGTCGTGGTCTCTACAACAGGTGTGCTCTGCTGTGGCCACTCACTTCCTCTGCACAGGGACTTGCCCTGATGTATTGTGGCCCCTCAATTATGCCAGTATTATTTACTGTGAAACAGATGCAGGAACTAATCCAATTTTTTTAATAGAATTTTAGAAGTGTTGCTGGCTGATTTAATTTCCAGCTCCACAAGTTCCTCTGCTGTGGCAGAAGCAACAGGGAAGGAGAAAAATCCTCAGGTATTTGGGAAGACAAAAACTGACAGAACACGAACAAAAATTATTACTGTCCATCTGATGCCAAAAGAATTTTTGCTTTTATATATTCTTCCTATATCTGTAACTCTGTAGACTATTATATGTTATATAGTTCCTAGCTAACTCCAGCATTTTTCCTACCCTGGTAGAAAGGCAAAACAAATTCCAAAGACTCCACCCTAGTCTTGTTTCTTCTGGGAACCAAGGATGAGCTACCCTCCCAAGACACTTTCCTATAAACAACTAGAAGAAGGGGACTCCAGAAGAGGTTGAACGAAGGGGGGAATTACCTCATTAGCTATGCTTCCAACTGGGGATTCTTGGCAATATGCTAATTTGCTGAACTTACAAAACTGTATTCGTCCTATGTGATGTGGGCGTTTTTCTTCACTTTCCTCTCAAAGCCTCCAATTAAAGACAAGCTTTTATATTACTTCCTATATTAATATTGTCTCAAAAGCGTGTTGCTTTGTTTCTGGATTTTTTAATGCTTTATGTCCACCATCTAAGGGTGAAAGCAGCATGCAGAAGGGGTGCAGAAGCCCTGCTCATGCCACTTCTCAGTCTGCGGGCATGGAAGAATCACAGAGTTTTCTCTATCTCACACTGATTGATTTCTCCTGTGTTTAGGGGAAAGAGGTTTGTTGTTATTATTGTGCTGTGTTTAGAAGGAGGATTTTATCAGTGATCCTTGATTTTATTATTGTTTTTTAATTTGTAACAACTTTCTAGTTGAACTTTAGCTAATATACAGCAAAAATTTGTCTGGTATCAAGAGTGCGGTTCCCTTTCCAAAATGGACATTAGCCTTCCCATTGTACAAAAAGATGGAGATACGTAGCTCACAGGTCTCCATGGCAAACACAAAAAATTTTAAATGGATTGAAAACCAAACCTGGTGATTTCAGAAAGGAATTGAAATGAGATAGTGAGCAGAAAAAGAACTAGAACAACACCTCATTATTTCCTAGAAATTGTTTGTAAATGAAGAATGCATCATTTCTGAGAGACAAATGCAAAATATTCAGCCAATTTAGGAAGTAAGGAAATAAGATGACTAGCAAATGGGGTGCTGGAAACAAAAATGTTTTCCAAGAAAGGGAATGTCCTGAAAAACTCTGATCACTTTCGTTCTTGCTTACAAACGTGTGCTAGTGTTTAAGTACCTGAGTTACTACCATAAGAGACACAGAGAAGGATCATATATGATAGCCAGCACTGGGAATATGGACTTACACTTGTAGTCGTAGGATTAGACACTTACAAGACTCTTCTACTCCAGTTATAAGCTAGAAAAGCCCAATGGGCTGTGATCAGATTGTCACAATGCAATGAACTCAGGTATGAGCCAATTGTCTTGGAAGGAGGAACTCCCAGGGAGGCTCATTAGGCTCCATACAGTGCCATACTTTAAACAAATGGTTGGGAAGATGATGAAGCTGGGGGATTTTCATTTGCCAGCTTAAGCATCGTTATGTTGCTACTGCAAAAATTGTCCTAAAAGATATCTGAATTGCTGGTAGGTACTAAGATGAAGGCAGAGCCAGCATCAGTCAGTGTTGGCAGAAATGCATCAAAAGATTTGCAATTCTTGCATATCCAGATACTCATGAGGACTTTTAAAGAGCAGGAATGGACTATTTTTAGGTGCTTCATTGGACTTGCAGTCAACATCACTGAAAGAGCCAGAGATAATCAGGACAAACCCACCCAGCCTGACTATGAGTGGCTTTCTGCTGCTGGAATTGTATCAAGTGAGTTTACAGTATACATCACACTTGCTGGTACCAGTGAGGTGAAATGACTAAAAGCATCACAGTCCCCAGTAAATCTGTCTAATAAGCTAGGGATGTGCACTTAATAGCATTTCTGAACTTACTATCCGGGAGAGAGAAACTTTGTATACTTGGTTTGGAACATTAATAGTAATACAGAAATCAAGGGGACTAGTCATTTAAATGGTGGGACAGTTAAAAATAGGCAGAAAAAAGATAATCAACAAAGAATGTTGCTGCTGGTCAAAAGAAAGTATCACTGATGTCTGGTCCTACACATTCAGTCAGGCAGAGAACTTCATGCCATGTATGTACTGAAGTAGCTTTTGAGCAAAAGCAGAATGGGAGGTGATTGTTTTCTGCTGGGGGATTACAGCTTTTAAAACTTCATATGTCTCAGACAGATGAAGATTCTCATTTCCAGCTGAATGCTTCTTCCAAAGAGCAAAAGCAGACATCCTTGAAAAGGAATAGCAGTGCCTATAGGCACTGTTGTTGCCTATATGAGGAAGACAAGACTTAAATTTGCTGTCAACACTGAGGGGTTGTTTTTTGGAGAAAGGTTGAATGTTAGTCAATGTGGATGCACAAAGGAAACCACAATAATTGCCTAAAAGACTTTCCAACTTTAATTATTTTCATTTTTAGGCACAAGTGACTGTTTCATCTTTCAGGAGCCTGGAAAATTATATGAACAGTCCATCATGTCAGGAGGGAAACATTTCAGAGTGAAAAAGGGAGAATGGCAGCCATTGTGTTAGCCCACCTATGTCTGATGTCTTTAGTTCTAATGCATGCCAGTCCTGATAGATTGGGACACTTTTAAGAGCAGTACCTGTGAAAAGTTGCTTAGGATCAAGTTGAGCTATATGAAATTGTGAGGTATTTTCATGCTTTTCACTTAGAAACCATTGAGCAGCTTTATGTTACTTTTTTGCTTAGAACATTTATGGATGTCAGTAAATGTACAGGCAACCACATGAATCAAGTGTAAATGGTCATGTTTGATGCGCCCCTTTGTGTCCAGGCAATGAAAGCATAAAGATTCTTGGAGGAAAGAGCAGACATGAGAGACATAATTTCTGAGAAAAAGCCGTGTGAGATTTTTCCCACTTGGAGCATGAGCTAGAAACTGCACACATGCTATGTGGGTTCTTCCTGTGTTACAGAAAATACGACTTCTGGAAATTAGAATACTCATATGCAAGTTGCTTTACTGCATCACCCCCCTCCTAAGCACAGCAACGCATAGTGCTCTGAGGGTTGGTTAATACTTCAGGGCAAAAATTATTACTCTTACGGTCATGTTCTGACTTGTCGACCCAAAGGACAGATTTTTCCATCAGAATAAGAAAATCAATCTGTGTGTATGCAAATCTGTGTATGTTGAATGCAAATGCTAATTTATGGTTTTGCACAGCCATTTGTTTAAATGTTTGGTTAAGTATTTGCATTCATGAATCTGTTAACTGTAAATTTAAATTAGTCCTTCAAGTTTACTATTGGCTTGATCCAAACCTGCTGAAATTCCTGAGGTTTCCTATTGTCCTGAGCATTTCTGGATCAAATGCTGTCAGCTGTTTCCACAAATAACTAAAAATGGGCCTTGAAGAGAGATAAGCTAGAAACCTTTCTGAACTGGCCATGAGTAAGTCTTTGTGTAGACATCTTTTCACTAGACACTTAAAAATTGCATAAGGGAAAACTTTACCCTGCTGTCCTTGTTTCTTCTACTGTATCTGAGCGTTGCAGTAGATACAGTGAGCAGTCACACACTGGTTCGCTCTTCCAATAATACTCATCCCATTGTGATGAGGGGAGGTATTTCAGGACCAAATTCAAATTTACTCTTTCTGTGACATTACACTTTTGAAGTGATTGATTTTTATTGGCATTTTTTCCTTAGAAATAAAGAAGGTATCATTTCAGATTAGCAGTCTGAGTGAGGCTGTTTATCTGAATAAAGTTACTTGAACACCAATAAGTATTTATGGGTTGAGGCTCTCATGGGCCGCTGAAGAGGGGTCTCAGTGACATTCTGAACAGCCCACCATTTCTGTAATAGTCCACAAGAGAGACCTGCCTGCCTGGTGAATTCCTATTTAAGACCTTTCCAACACATGGATTACTTAACCAATAAAACAAGCAGGTCTGTCTATCTTGTAAATACATATTTAGGGCCTTTTTAACAGGAGGATTACTGAGCTGATAGCCGGTAACAGCTCCCCCCAGAGCTCTGATAGTCTGCACACACCCCTGTGTGAGCATTAGGGGAGCTTGCGACAACACAACTGGAACTCCTCCTCAATTGCTAGCACCTGAACAAACAGTTTTTTTGGAAACAGCTTCTGTGCACACACTGCCAACACTGCTGATTGCTGTTGTCAGGCTCTTTTGTTTTGTTCCTTGATAAGTGTTTCTGCAGAAGGAAGGTAGCTATCAGGTGGTGCTTTTTTTTTTACTGTATTTCCTACTGTGATTGGAGTCTTTATATTTTACTCTGAACTTCTTAAAATTAGGGATAAATCACGAAATGCACCTCTAGGAAATAAATGGCAATTTTTGAATTCAGCAACCACCAGACATAATTTAAAAGAGAAGGCTTCAAGAAATATGGATCCTAATAGAGATATGGGTGTCGCAGTTTAGAAGAGCTGAAATGGTGGACAAGGGTGTATCTTTCCATTGTCATCAGACCTGACTGGTATGGCAGGAGAAATAAGAAAAAACTTGCTGTGTTGTAGATTTTCAATGGAAAAAGCAGATGCTTCTCAGCACATGCCTTGCCTTATGGAGCTGCTGTTGTCACGAAGGGTCTGAACTGACAGTTCAAAGTGGCCTTAGATAATTTGGGACTCCATCATAGAATCATAGTGGAATGGTGGAATGGTTTGGATTGGAAAGTACCTTAAAGACAATCTAGTTCCAACCCCTGCCATTGGCAGGTACACCACCCACTTGACCAGGTTGTTCAAAGCCTCATCCAGCATGGCCTTGAATACTGCCAGAGATGGAGCATCCTCAGCTTCACTGGGTGTCTCACCACCCTCATAGTGAAGAACTTGTTCCTAATATATAAATGTGCATATATATAAATTATATAAATGTACCCTCTTTCACTTTAAAGACCTTACCCCTTGACCTATCATGACATGCTGATGTATAAAGTCTCTCTCCAGCTCTCTTTTAGCCCTGCCTTAGGTGCTGAAAGGCTTCTCTAAGTTCTCCCTGAAGCTTTCTCTTTTCCAGGCTGAGCAATCCAAACTCTTTCAGTCTGGTATCATAGGAGAGAGATTTAACTAGAAGTTATGGCTGAATCATGGTTTCCCCATGGTATAGAGACATTTACTGATACCATTATTTGAATTGTTTTGTGGAAATTCTTAATATTCATGATAAGTATCAAGAAGGAAGTGAACAGGTATGTGTGTGCCTGTAGTCTGTGGTCTTGGTTGCTTAGGATGGTCTGGTTTGTGGGGACTTGTGGTGATTGGCCTTTTTTTCCCCCATTCCACCTGTTCTATCATACCAATATAAAGAACAAAAATAGACTGTGTTTTAAAGCTCTCCTGTGAGCAATTCTCCAGCATTAGTAAGTAGATTATTAGAGTTGTTTCAGTTGGGCCTGAGGAAGCACTACAATGATCAGGGCTTCTAAAACCTTTCCTTTTAACTCAACTTCTAAACCTTTGCTTTTAACTCAAAAGAGTTCTGAGTGCCAAACACTCAGCCACTGACCCAGCTGACTGCTGCTATTGACTAAAAATGGAAAAGGTCACAGTGGAAAGAGGAAAGTGGCACTGGAATATTTTTTGCTGTATTTCTTTGAATAACACTGGGTAATAATTAAAAGAAGACTGTTTGAGCATGCATTTGGTGTAAAACAGCATAAGATTATGTACTTTCACTGGAACTTTCATTTTTAAAATACCCATAAATTCACATCAGTGTAATTTTCCCACAGGCAATAAGAAACTTGGAATTTCTCCCTGTGGCAAACTGTACACTGTAAATGAGCAAAAGTTTGATAAAAGGAGCAGTCCTTTTCCTTCAGTTTTTCATTTAAGTATTGAAGTCACTTTTCAAGTCTAAATAAATTTTTAAAAACCCATTCTATTGAATTTCTTCAGTTTTATGATGTCCTGTATTGCTACACAAATTCACAAGCAGGTGAACTAAGGACAGTTGTATTGATAGACTTGCCAAGTCAGTCAGTGGCAGAACTGGCAGTAAAAGCCAGAAGCCTTTAATTGTAATGCATCTCTTTTTTAGCCATTAAATGACTCTTCTTCCTTGCTAGTCATTGGGTCATATAGATAGAAGGCAATGTCAGGGTGATTTCTGCCATGGTTTCTCATTGATATTGGGTGTATTGCTGTATATCATCACAAAATTCTGACATTCCAAGTGAAAGAAGTTGCTGTCATCTCACCTCCTGTAAGTAACAAGTATCCCAATTTAGGGATTTGAATTGTGTCCACAATTGCAGAGGATCATGAGAGAACGAGGAGAAAAAGATGCAAAACTGGCATGAACAAATTTATCAAGGTTATTGCCATTTATTGTGTTTTAAAACAGGAGAAAAATATATCAAGTCAGTGATATTCATTCTGTTTCATGATTTCATAAAACAAAAACAGCATCGCTCTTTACTTCACCTGGAAGCTAATAAAAATTCTTACTTGTTGTCAGAGCTTATGTTTTTCCAGGAAAATGAAGAAAAGTGGCTTTAGTTCAGCAACACTTTATTGCTGGGCAACATTACAATGTATGAAATGTGCTTTCCAGTCATTGAAGGAAGAAAGAGAAGGAAGTGCTGGCAATATTTTCATGTTTATGGAAATCTGTGGAATATAAAGTATCTGTTTTGGAGAAATTCCTTGTTTAGACAGTTCTTACATTATTATCCCACATACTTCCATATATGCTTCACAGTCAAAATGTTTCTAAGGGTTTTATTAATGCTATTTTTCACATACCTTCTACTTGACTGTTCATGTTGTCTGTCTTGGAAACATGAAATCTAGCTGTACAGACAAAAGATGGGAGGGAATAATTTATTTTACATATTCTTTTGAAAGCAGCCTAAGTCATGTTAACCAGTTGATTATAATGTTTCTATTTTAAACATTAGTGTCCTAGGAAATCCTAGAGCACAGAAAAAATGGCTGAATCCCCCAAGCAAGAGGGAACCTTTTACAATAAACCTGACTTAAAACGAGGTTTCAGTATTATGCATGCTGGGCCTTCAGAGGAGAAATCAAAAAAAAAGCAGGAGAGGCCTTTTCTCTGGGAGTTTGCTTTTTTTATTTAATGAGGGATCTCTTCAAAGAGAATGTGATAGTCATTCCTAGAGGGCATGGTTTGGTGAGCAGGAATACAGGTGAAATTGTATTGTGCATCAAAAAGCAAAAGATGAGTTTGCTTTGTATTTCATCTCATGATTTTATCAATCTGCACAAGTATGTGTTTGCGGGGAGAGGGCATTCCATGTGCAACAGAAGTTTGAACAGCTGAAACTCAGCATGGATATGGTGCCCATAGACCTCATTTTGGTGCCAGGAAAATAAAAATGTGTTCTGAAAGTAATTTCCTATTGCTTCATGTGCTTGATTTATAGGCACATGTATGTGATTAAAATTTGCATATTTTAACTATACATATTTTAATATACGTGTATCTCAAGGTAAACAAGAGCATGGATGGGATGGAATTTTAATAGTGCTTTCTAAGAATTTGTAAGTTCAACTCTAAAATTAGTTTTTTCATAATATTTTGCCTTTACTGTGTCTGAAAGACATAAACTGAATACAGGAAGGTGTATTTCTCACAAATGTAATTGAAAAACTACCTTTTCAACTTGATTTCAATTAATATCCCAAAATAACCTTCACACAGTTGTAGGTCTAGGCTGTCCAAGCACATGGAGCTGTAACTGGGTAAGGGTTTGAATCTACAGCTATATGTTCCACTGTCCAGATAAATGCTTGCTGCAGCAGATGTTGGCACATCTGTTATGCCTCCCCATTTCGATTGGCTGCCTGGGTGTTTAGAAAGTGCTGATGAGGCAGATAAATCTTCTGACACATTTCAGGCCCAAAGCAGGCAGGCAGCAGTAACAATGATGTTTATAGAGCCAAGTATTCAGCAGTAACATTTTGAAATACAGCGAATATAAAGCATGATTTTACCAGCAGTAGGTGAAATTTATTGTATTGCATTGTTTTAATTTATTATTTCATTTATTGTATTGTGAAAGCTATTTATTCTAAGTGATTTTTCAGCTAATCTGTACTGCAGCTATGATCCTCCTTAAGTCTCTGGATTTTGTGTATCTAATGTATGTGGTCTAGAAAAAGGTGCTTGTTACAGTTTAGAAAGAACTGTAAGCTATGAAGAGGTTCTTTATTAAAAAAAGGAGATTGGGAACCAGAAACAGCTGAGGTATATGTGTTTTTTTTAAGAGGAGTAGCTATCATCTGGGGACCTGAAGTTCCCAGCCTTATCAGAACTGTTACTTTCAACAGGATTTGTTCTACTCAATGAAGTATGTCAGATTTGAATGTTTTTATGTCGTTAGGGCCTGGAAAACCCCATAGTATCATTCATGGACATTCATGGACAGAGAAGTATATATCTGCCACTGTCAAGAATGGAGACTGGTTTCCAAGTACATAGAGCTTTTGCAGGTCTTGGATCCCTACCAGACCTTAATCTCCAACACAATGAATGATAAACACAAATGTAAAAACCACTGTAAAGATTTTAGCACTGATGTCATGTGCTAATATTGTTTTATTCCCTTCAGTAGACATTGCCACTAAATTTTCTAAGTGGCTTTCAGTTACCCCTATTTGAGGCAAGTCCAGAAATTGCAGTGAGCCTGTTGTAGAGGAGAAAAGAAATGGATGCTGATTATGCAGCTGATAGTTATAGTTGGTTGTACTTTGAAGTATACAGTCTACAACTTCTCAGGACAACTCTTGCAGTCTTTGACTACCCTCATAGTAAGAAGCACTTCCCTAAATATCTAATTGGAATTTCCTGAGTAGCAGCTGATATCTGTTGTCTCACGTGGCTGTCACAATGCATGTCAAAGAAGAGTCTAGTTCTGACTTCTCTGGGCTCTTGCATTTGATACCTGAAGGAAGCAATAATATCTCCTTATTGAGAAAGTAAATTCTCTCCAAAAGGCTAACTAAATGCACTTCTCCCAGCTTTCTCTTCTTGAAGATGTAGTCCAGCCCTCTAATTAGTTAATGGACTTCTAGCCAGACCTGGAGTACTGTATTCCTACCTATAACCAAGAGATGGTCCATTATAAAATTTTATGTCAGAGCCATTTCCATTGGAAAACAGATGGTGGAGCAAATTCTGGAAAGCCTCAAAAGGAGAAAAAAAACTATTGGACTGGTTAAGTTTGATGGGTTTGTTCTCCCCACCCTCAGGGAGCTCAAACCAATGTGACAGTTTAGTGTGTTCATACACACTGCAAAAGAGAATAGTTACTACACCAGTCTGCTTTTCTCATTTTAGCATAAGGTTCAGTTTCTGCCTTGCTTGTGCTATTCCCACCTACTTTGTTTAATGAGATGAAAGTGACAATGTAGGCTCCAAGATTAGTGAAAAAGAAACACTTCACTGCATATTATCAGTTAGCTAATAACAGTTTAACCTCCTCTTGTATCCTTGTAAATTCACATTTCTATTGAGGGAAAGACCAATAGCAAGGACCAAAGCTGACTGCTGAAAAAGACTACATATAAGCATTTTATTATGGATCTCTGCTCAGAAAGCAAGACCTCATGGTATTCCCAAATACACAATATACCAGAAGAGGTGTGGGGTCTCAAGCAAGAAAAAAATATATATGCATATATATAATGGGAAAATATAGGTATGTAGTTAAATATCTCTAATAAATTAGCATTCATACTGCACCATGGGAAAAGAACAGAAAAATTATGACAAATAGGAAGGTGGAAGAACTGGGGAGAAAAGTTAGACCATGGCTTGTTTGAAAGATGACAGTGGATATTTTACTTTCCAGAAAGTGTGATCATCTAGACAACAGGGAAAATTTGTTTTTAATAGCATGTAGAGTATTTTAGGTTTAATATTTCTTATAAGGGTTGATTTTTTGGATTTATCATTTTGACAGGAATCTGAAGATTTGGTTTCATGCACATTAGCTAAGCTTCAAGAGAAATTTTGTGACTTCCTGGATGATACACTGTTAACTGTTGAACTTTTAGCAGCTGGCAAGACTGTAATTTGTAAAGGATTTTTTTTTCCTTCTTTGACTTCCATATGACATATACTACTCTAAAGTCCCCCATGTGTCTTTAAGCTGAAATATCCTTTAAACGCAAGTCAGACAGGCCGCACAAGGTCTGCCAGGCCCACAGAATTAAGTGTTTCTCTCATCCTCATATGCTTTAGACCCTACCTCCCACTGCAACACTGAATTTGTTCACAGTGATCACAGGCTTCTTGTACTTGTAGTCCAGCTCCACCATTTGTCCAGCCCCTCCAGTTGCCCCATCTGCTCCATGACTGCCATCAGCCTCCTGTCCTGGCCCAAAGGGAGTCTCAGCTGACACCAGGGTGTCTTGCTCCTCCCACTCATGGCCAGCAAGCTCTTACTGATCATCACACATCAGACTGCTGAATGCTCACTGGCAGACACACCATGTTTCTCCATAGTTTGGTGTGCATTACAATTCTATGTGAAAAATCAAAAATTTTCACTCCAGAGCTGCAGGGTGAGTGTGAATTCCCACATCCTTTGGAGCTTCTTCATTATCAAAGGATTCAGCAGCTACAGGGCCAAATTCTGCACCCCCAGTTGCACAATGATATTTAATTGATAGGTGCCTATATGTCAGCATATTAATTCTAGGGTTTTCTGTTAGTTTTTTTTCTTTTTTCTTTTTGTCTTGTTTTGTTTTCTAACACTATCATTGTCTACAGCATCCTGTCATCCCAGAGCATTCTTTGTCTGGACATAAAACAGCATGTGACTCTAAGAGTAGCTATAAATCAGAGATCAGTAGGAAAGTGATTTGAAGTATTTCTCATACTACATTGTGTTTGGGTTTGGATTATGCAAAATGATTATGCATTATGAAAAATTCTTGCTGATATTTCTACTTTCTGCTTTGATGTAAACAAATCTCATGTCAGAGATTCTTAAATCTAAACCAGACTTAAATAATGAGCATTATATGAGACTTCAGCCTATAAGGTAAAGCCCCCACCCCTTGGACTAAACATTGTTTTTCTGCACCATATGGAGTGGAGATAACCCTCTGTTTCTTTGTGGTAAGCTACCAACCAAATCCATTCTGGCAAATCTGACACCCAATGTGATTTGTCCTTTTCAATGCTGTTTATGAGAACTCAGGACAGTCTTCTGTCAAAATTGATAAGTGAGAAGACTCTGGGGAATGCAATTCTACTTTTAACAGCACAGCTGCCAGCAGTTCAAACTTGTTTACATCTAGGCTGCTCTGTCTTGCTCCATAGCTTTTCTATTTCCATCCAAATAGCCCCCAAGTACATTGTGGATGTGGTGGTCTGTGTGAAATCTGAATAACAGGACATACTGGGACTGTTAGAGAGAGGAAAAAAGAACCTAAAAAATAGGTTATTTTCACAACTTTAGAATTAGCCTACCTAATCTCTATAGACATTTACAGAATGAGTTCTAAAACTGATCTATAATGTGCTAAAATCCTGCAATGTTTGTAACCTTCCATGGTGAAGATACCAGAGGACTTAAGAGCTTTGCTTTACTGATAGAAGCATTGTTTTTCTGGTGAAAGTGGTGAGTTGTTTGTAAATTAAATCCCCTGAAAGCTTTTAAATACAAGTTTATTCATTGTGAAAAGAATGTAATAGGACCCTGCAGTGACCTGTGAAGGGGAGGGCTGTTTCATTGCACTCTGTTTCACACTGAATACTTCTGGAACATAGCCTACAATTAGCCGGTGTTACAAAGACATTAATGTATTTCCTGGAAAATCCCTTTGACAGGAGAGCATAATTCCTGATGGCGTTAGGATAGTTCTGAGGTCTAGGATGCCTTTGCCTGCAGTATTACTTGCCTTCTGTCTGGAAGTACAGAATCCCAGGTGGTTGATGGTCTTTTTTTTATTGGCACACTTAAGAAAGCTGCAGTGATAGGCATTTCCTCTATACAGGCTCTCCTGTGAGCTGTTTCTTTACAGTAGCTCACCCTAAATACTAATTTGTCATGGAGGTAAAGTAAGAGAAGGGGTTTATATTGGACTGATCTGTCTTATGACAGAAGAGCTTTTCTAGAAACTGAAAATTCTTGTTTCCTTTTGCCATTTCTTTTTTGCAGTTATGAATAAATAGGTAAACTATATGGTTTGTCATTAAAAGTTACTGAAGTCCAGAGATGTCTGTAAATCATTACTCTGATTCTGTGAATTGTGGGGTGATCAGACATTTTCACTTTCTCATTATAAGCATATACCCTTTCAGGAATTGTAATCATGCTCTTAAATTAACTGTTAATTGATTGCTAGGAAAGATTCTCTGCAGTGTAACTGAGCTGGCTGGCATGCACTTACACACAGATATAAGCTCTGCATGTGCCTATATAGTCATAAACATAAGTTTGCACACATAGACACATGCACATATAAGTAAAGAATTAAATATTTAATGACCACCCCAACCCTGAATGCAAAATACCTACCTTAGTATGAAATTACTTTGTTAAATATACAGCAGAGGCATCACAGACTCTCTTCATCAAGAGAGAGGTAGTCCATAGGAAAAAAAAATCATAGTTGAAATAGATTCTTTTGATGACTTCTACCAATGCTAAGATTTACATCTCTTTCTTCTGAGTTTCTTCAAATTACTTTTGGTCACCATTAAAGACGTAACCTCTAAAAACAGTGCTGTGTTGGAAGCATGATTTGGTTAATGACAAACATGAGACCTGTTTGAAACACTGTCTGTTTAAAGTGTGGATTGTACACACCTTGATCATTTGTACATGACAATCACAACTCTTCCTGCACAGTACAAATTCAATGTGATATAAACTATGCTTTAAAATGAAGTCTAAAGAATAGCATTTATTCTGCTGATGATGTTTGTTTTGTTACAAACCCATCTGGTTTATGCCTACCCTCATTTGCAACACGTGATTTTGTGTAACATGTAGTACTATTGTCATCTCTTCTGAATTTGAGATTAATCTCTTTATTTAATAGCTCCACTGTTAGATTTCCTAGGGCTTCATTAGATTGAACTGTTCCTGTATGAAGAGTTAAGGTTCTGTTTGTATTATTTTTTTTCACGAGCAGAATTACTTGCCAGCGATGATGAGTGTGTGACATTAGGAACATTAAATATTATACAAAGTAGAAATGTAAATGACCAGTGATTTAGCAACCTGGAAAAGGTAAATCCTTCAGATTACATGGAGGAAAACACCAAGAAAGTGAAGCTATTAGCGAGATGCTGCCAGGTGCTGGGCTGTTTGAAGACCTGTCTGATAATGATTCCAATGCTTGCATCACTGAGATGCAAGATAAGTGATGAGAAAAGAACTGCAGATTTGGAATTACTAAACACTTTTATGGGACTGAGACTGATCTTTGCTTAGTTTCCATAGTTTACAGAAACTAACAAGAAGCTGAAAAAATGATCTTACTTACAGAACTTCATACAGTAACCCTGACAGAAAGTGTGAAAGGCAGCCAAGTTTCAGCTATACATATAAACTGGAGGTTGACCTCACCCATAAAGATGCAGAATCGAGATGATACTGCAGAATTTTAATTTTAAGGTACTTGTAGTCCATGTTGTCCCTTAGCACTTTTGTTTGATGCCTCAGAAGACTGACACTAGCTCAGATAGATGAGGATTTTTTTCTGTGCAATTCATTTATTAAAATAAGTCAGAGTTTAATGTACTTTCTCAGTTAATTCCTCATTGAGCTATTCTGTAAGTACTCTGATCTCAGCCTTTTGTGCTTCATTCATTCAATTACTCATTCTGTCAATTATACCATTAGCAAGATGAACAGTAAAAGCAGCTTCTCAGCAATTACTACAGGTAAAAAAGGAAAAACAAAGACAAAAGTAACTATTTTCTTATTTTGCTTTATTAATTTGGTGTTGTTTTTTCTTAAAATATATGCTGAATACTACACTTCTCCCCTTTGGATTATCAGATATTGGGCCCCTCATTCCATTCAATAAGCCTTTATTTCTTCTGAAAGGGCTATGGCACAGAATATCTTGCTGACACAAGACACTTCTTTACAGGTAAACAAGGACATAATCAAAAAACCTGTCAGCTAAACCTTTGTGTATTTTATCGTTTCCAAACTCTTGGGTCATCTCATTATGAAATAGATTGTGTAAAGAATTTGGAGCTCTGGCAGGACTGTAAAGGGGTAAAACATAAAGGTGTTTTGTCTCATATATGGGGTTGTTTCAGAATCTGCTCATGGCCGCTTACTTAGCTGTGGGCAGTAACTCAGTTATTGGTGGTAATTGCATTGTTCTGGGGGGCTACAAAGATAACATTTTATTTTCTGGTTTTGTTGTTTTTGTTTCTTTTCCTTGATATTGTAATAACATCAACGAATAAGAATTGTAATCTGAGTTTGCAAAAGGTACTAGTCATCCTTCACTGGTACAGAAAAATTGCTGAATCCACAGACATGTCCATAGACTGCATCTCTTGGAATTCTTTTGCCTTAAAACACCATTATATTACTGTGGGCTTTGTAGATAGAACTTGTCAGCCATATATCAAACATTTTAGGATTAAGATAAAGCATCTCTGAACTGTATTGTTTATTTCACACAAGGAGTTTTTCAGACTGGCCGCATTTTTTTTTCTGCTCATGGAGTAGGAATCCTTCTCCAGTATGCTGTGGTGATTTGCATTTCTAAAACCTATGTGTGTTCTGTTGTGTTGGCTCTTAATTTAAAACCTGTTGTTTTCATACTTGTAAACAGCAAAGCTTCCCTTCTCATTTCTGTCTTTTATTCTTCCCCTCTATTTAGGAGTGAGGGAAGAAAGCAGTGTTTTGGTTTTACAGGCTAGACTATACTCATCTTTTCCTCTAAAGATAATGGAGCTAAATGGGAAGAGTAGTTTCTAGTTAATGCTTAGAAGTTAAATAGTTGACTGTATCACAAACTGAAAATGTTTAGGATCTTCTGCCTTACTGTGTCACAAAAATATAAACTTTGAACTATGATTAACAGGTTCTGTTACACTGGGGAGTAGCACTAATTAAAATTGATTTATTTTTTTTTTTACTATGTCTCAATGGCAAGATAATATTCTCATTGTAATGAGGAGTTTAATGTTAACTGATCACACCATGTCCATTTAGGAAAAATACTGTGGTGGTTGGATTTGATGCTGCCCCTTCTAATGGACCCATTACTCTGGCATGCTGTATGGGTGAAGGAAGCTCAGTAGCTGTGATGGTTTCGATGGTCTGTTTTGGTCTTTTAAATGAGTTTAACAATTGCTGTAAAGGCAGATGAGGATATTTTTTGGATGTAGAGTATTCATAGTATTCTTTCAGTGCTTTGCAAATGCTCTGCAATCATTTATTCTTTAATGTGCTGCTACTCTGCTAGTGTTTGCATTATTTTCTGCTTATAGATCAGGAAAAAAAGTCACAAAATGTTGTATGAAGGGACTATACCAAAGCAGTTATAACTGAACAGGGAAGAGGGACTTAAAAGCAGAAAAATTCTGGAACTCTGTTAAAAAATCTGTTTTATGAGGCAAGATATTCCTAAATTTTTTCTTTAATACTAGGAATTTGAGAAGGTAGGGAAATTTAAATCCTACGTGATCTGCATCTCTTTTCTGTCTTTTCTATATCTGCAGAAATTGGCTACTTTGTAAATTTGCATCCCAGTCTTTCAAGAAAGGAAAGTCCTTATTCTAATTTCCCTGTCTGTCTTTTAACCAAATAATTTACAGCAAAACACTTTAAAAGTATTGTCTTTACTGTGAAAATACACTGAATTTTTATTCTGGCCACATAGAGAAAAAAAGCAGCAAGTCAAAGATTTAGTAATTTGGCATTGATTTTTGTCACTTGGCAGCAAAGTATTCTTCGTCTTGAGAGGCGGCTGCCCCCAGTGTGCCCAAAAGAGGGGAAGGCTATTATCTCTTGAGCTCTTCCTGAGCTTCAGTCCTTCTCATCCCACCATCTGTCTGTCAGTACTATTCATGTCCAAATATTATTTCTCATAGATTTTGAAAATGCTGAGTTTTGAAGACTGGCACTTTGGTCCCTACACGGACAGACAAAAGCCAAAGAGAAAGGAACTCTGTGTGTCTGTGTGTGTGTGCGCGCGCACACGTGTGCATACATCAGAAAAGATTTCAAAGAAGGAAAACATGTCCTTAAAAATTCATTACTGCTGCCAAACTTACTGTTTCTTCTATTAAAGACCAGTTGTGAGGAGAAAAACTTCACAACACTATAAAACATCAGTTGCAAAATACTATGTCAAATGTATTTGACTGTGATAGTCCAGGTTCTCTAGTGTTTCACTTGCTGCTCTTCTGTTGAAGTTGTTTCATATGTGCTTGTTACAGAGACATAGAGATCAGACTTGTAGCCTTTTTCTCTGAGAGATTATTTACCATTTTATGCAAAGTGTTTTTAAATTTTCAAAATATATTTTTCAATTCTGGTTTGTTTGCTTGTGACCAGGGTGTATTGCATGTCCTGTAAAAAAAAAGAGAAGCCATGAGGTTAGTAGTGCAGATGCGCCATGGGCAAAAGGCACTTACCTGGAATGACTTCCAATGCAAAGAAACAGACCTTACCCACCTTCTCCCTCATGCTGAATGAGATATTACTTGAGTATGTACCTGCATCTAGACAGAAAAACATGAAATGTTTGTTGGGTACTTTAATACTAAGTACCAGGATCTCAGTTGTAGGCATCTACAGCTTCTAAGCAGCCACAGCCATGTGCAGTCATCCCACTACACCACATAAAGTCATTAAGGAAAGAGATAGTTCAAGACTACCAAGTCCTTACTCAGCTCTTAGATCTGTTACTGGGCAGAGAAGTGAAAACTGTGGTAGCTCAAGTACTGTGTGTACCAGGGCTGTTGCAGTCCAGTAAGAGGACACTAGTCACTGATACTTACCATCAGCTGATTCCCTGAGTGGTTTTGGTAAATCTCTTAGACACACAGGATGAAGCCTGTAGGCTTATCCTCATTTTCCTTTGCTCTTTCATGCCCTAGATGTTTGGGGTTTTTTCTGCTCATTGAGCCAGGACACTAAGAGAATTCAGTTTGTTTGCAGCCTGAAACATTGGTACAGTTTTGTAATAGCATTTTAAGTCAAATCATCCACAAGAATTTCAAGGTCATTTGTGTCTGAAGAAATTGTGTTCAGTGCAGTCCTTGGGGTCTCTGTCCAGCCTCAGCTTGGGGATACAGGAGGTTGTGCCAGCAGGACAATGAAAGTTAATGGATTTCAGCTTGTGCACAGCTCCCCATTTGCCTTGATTTAAAGGTCCCAGTTTCGGTCCTTTATGGTGTATTTAGGTTTCCTTATAGGACTCCAAGGAACCACAAACTTCTTTATTCCTTAAAAGTATACCTTGTTGCTGTAATTGAAGCTGTTTCGTTACTGTAATTTCTTCCTAATATTACAGTTCTAGTCAAGTGGTCTTTCCCTCTGGAGGCATTAATTACTATGGGTTTGGAATAGGCATCGCTCCAGTACATATCCTTTTGCTCCCAATGCCAAAATCAGGTCACTGTAATTCCCTTCCCTAATAAAACATATTTCTGTGTTTCTTCTTTCAAACCCAATGTGTAATGTGTACAGGTGAATAATTCCACTCTTTACCATCCTACATACAAGTCCTGCGATATTTAAGAAAAAAATAAAGAAAACTACAGGTTTCATGAGTTTTTTATACATTTTCTTTGTTTTCATGAAAACATTGAATGTCCAAAGACCAGGGGGAAGCTTATAGCATTTGTGCAGGTAGTGAACCTATGTAGATTTGAATTCTTGCGAGGGAACAGGGGAGCAAGCCTTAGCAGAACAATTTGTGAAAGATGTTCAACTGAAATGAAAATGTCACAAGGCTCATTTGCTAACCCATGTGTGTGAAGTATAGATAGGTTTTTCTGTAAGTTGGGGTATTTTGACACCTGGGCTCCACAACTTGCTGGACTCAGTAGTGAGTCCTCACTGCTGTGTACCCTGTGCCTGTTTGTGGATTAGTCTACATGACATCTCTGGGAATGGAGGGAACAAGCTCTGTAACACAGAGAACTCTGTGTCTGAGAACTGAAGCAAAGGTTGGTCTCTCTCCTTTTAGTGCATAGCCACAGAAGCAGAAGCTGTCAGGGTCCAAATGTGACCTGAAGACTCTCTCTACATACAAGTACCAGCTAAAGTTTGCCACTTGCAATCAAATACTCTTTGTTATTGGGTTCATCCTGCTATGTTTACAATTATTTGTTTTACAATGTTCAAACCAAGTGCAGCTTTGCATTTTTGTGAAGGGTTCCCCTGTGAAACCCTAAAGATGCTTAACTCAGATGGGTGTATGTAGTAGTTATCACTCTACCATCTGCCCAAAAACCTGCACTTTTCATGAGATGCCACTGCTGGGACATCTGGCACTAAAAATACATTTTCTGCATCATCTCACAATTGAGGAAGATGCCACGGCTGCTTAGCTCCACAGGAGATTCCTTGAAGCATCTTTCTGTTATCTAACAGCTTCTGCAATGAAGCACCACTACACTGGCCAGGGAAGGAATTATGCCATTAATGGAGGCCTGTATTTCTGCTTTATGGCTTGGATTGCTGTCAGAAGGGAGTGGGGATTGTGTGATGGATTGATTGATGGTAGCCACTCTGTCTTACATGCTATAAATCAGCTGGTGTGATGCAGTTGGAAGGACTATGTAATCTACTGTAAGTCAATTTCTATTACCCAAAAGTCAGAGACCTGAAAAATTGATGCACAGCTGTATTTCTCAAAGTTTGGCATATCTTACTGAACCTTAGCTTAAACCTGCATTGTATTGGGATTTTCTTCTTAATTCATGGTATAACTTCCCCCTTAAAGATCCACCCATAGAATTCTGTCTCAAGATTGAGCAAGATGAGTAGGTCATACAGCATGATTAGCTCAGCAGCTTGGTGCTCCCTTGTGCTGTGCAGTTTCTTCCACCCTTGGCAAGAGCCCCAAAAGCCTGTGTATTTTCTTGTAGGAGGTGGAGCTGTGCCGCATTGGCAGCCAGGAGAAGCTGGGGCTGACTGTCTGTTACAGAACTGATGATGAGGAGGACACAGGAATCTATGTCAGTGAGGTAAGGATGTGACACTGGGGAGAAGCTTGGGACATGTTCATGGAGGGCTACATGTGCCAGGAATGAACATGCAAGTGCTCTTAGACAGGAGTGCAGAAGTGTTGGCCATGAACCAGCTCATGTCACTCTCAATTCTTTTAGATTATTAGTTCAAATCATGTTGACCAAACAGAGTAATTATTACTAGTGGGCTTCTTGAGTATAAGTGCTTTTAACTACAACATTTTAGTTAGTAAAGCATAAAGCAGCCTGAGAATGGTCTAAATTTTGAAAGAAATGTGCCCTTATGATGGAGATCAGGCAGAGCTTTTGAGGAGAAAAGTGCCTTCTCCACAACCCTGCTTGCATTCTCCCTCTGCCACAGCCTCAATAATCCTAACAGTGGTCAATCATTATTGTATTATTTTTGTGTTTGTTACAGTTGTGGTACACACAGACCTACCACAGATGTGTGGAGAGAGTAGCTTGAGAGATTACTATTGGAAACCGGAAATATAGCATTCTAAATACTGAGGTGGAATGAATCCTCAGGTTTTCACTGGCTCCACTTAGAAAACATGGCACCCAGAAAACATTGTTAGCATTTCACAAGGTCAGTCCACAAGACTTCCAAGAACACCATCTCCCTTTCAGTCTCCAGTCATTCAAAGAGGTGTTTGGTTTTTTTTTTTCTGGGTAAAACAGAACTCTTCTGAGTCCAAGGTCACTGCTGATTGTTCTGCATGAACTGCAATTCCAACTGGTCACTTTTTTGACATGTTGAACCAAATTTCGACATTAGAGAAAGGTCCTTCACTAAAGGGGGACTTGTTCCTGGAACAAGGCTGTCCAGGGGTGTTGTCACAGCACCAAGACTGCCAGAATTGAAGGAGCAAATAGACAAAGCTTTTAGTCATATGGTTTTGTTTTAGGTTGTCCTGTGAGGAACAGGTTGTTGGACTTAATGGTATCCTTATGGGTCCTTTCCAACTTGAGAGATTCTGATTCTAAATTCTCGGTGAAGTTCATGGATGGAGAGGATCAGAAAAGACAGAATTTTCCTATGTATCTGCATGGGACAAAGGCAAGACTGCACATAAAGAGGCTGGTAGAAATGTTAAATAAGCTGAAAAGCACAGCTTTGGAACAAGAATGAGGAATTAATATAAATTACCTAAGAATATGTCTTCCACCAGTGGTATAAGCTGTGCTATTAAAGTCTGACCTTATGAGGAAAAATAAAGTTCAGGAATCTCTTTATACTTTCCAGGATTATATCAGAAATGTTCTGTTTATCCTACATGATAAAACTTTCTCAGAACTTTGAAAGTGAATGTATTGATATTATCTTTTGTACTTGATTAAGGACTTCAACTTCATTGGATTTTTTCCTATGACAATCTACAAGAAGAAAATAATATATAATAGATGTAGAGGATATAGCCTGTGAACTAAATGCTCAACTCAATTTCAAGTTTGAAAAAGAACTTATGTCATGATGAGGCAAAATAAATTATTTAAGATAGCCATCAAGTGAAAGGTGAGAGATTGAATTGTCCTGCAACAAACAATAGGTCATTGCTCAGGGATGAGCTGTAGTGTCTTTGATAAACTACCACTGGAGCCCTAAATATCAGTTTAGCTTAAACTAACTTAAAATTAACTGGTTTGGACTAGGAATGATTTACAGGACCTGTGAGTGATCTATACAATATGGATCTTTTGGGGTTTTTTGATGTTTCCTTGCAAACAGATTGATTAATAAGATAATAACTTAATAGTGTTTCCATGGAAGAAGAAGAATTGTGCCCAAAGACAGGCCCATTTGTATAGAGGTATCAACTCCTGTAGAAACTTCTCAGTCCATAGTGAACTTCCAGAGAAAAGGGTGTCTGTCATTAATTTTTAATGCTCCGACAAATGAAAATTAATGCTTAACAGTGACAAAGAAAAGTATGAATTTGAAATCCTATGTTCCTAACCCTTTCTGCCTTGAGGCATTAATCTGAAACAAGCTCATACTATCATTTAAAGAACTGTGCTGTTTCTGTGACTCTAAAGGAAACTTCAGATTGCCTCTGTACTGTGTAAAACTGTACAATTGCCTCTGTACTGTGTTTTTCAACTCTTGCAATTGTGCAGCTGTTCTAATTTCCCATAAAAGTCTTTTCATGTTCAGTTACTGGTTATTGTCCTGTGCAGGTTGATCCAAACAGCATTGCTGCCAGAGATGGACGGATCCATGAAGGAGACCGCATTTTGCAAGTATGTGACAATAGACTCTTCCTTAAACTCTTTCTTCAGACAAACATGCAATGCCATCTTCTCTGTAGACTGTTAATGAGGGAAGATAGTTCTCTTTGTTACTGTGATCGATGAGAAAATCCATGTCTGTCTGTTTTTTAACACAATAGCTGGAAGCTAGAGTGCATGTACTGAAAAATGAGACTGACAAACTCGTTCTGGCTCATGCACTTACGTCCCTTGTCTTTTTTTCCCCATATTTATTAGAAAAATCTCATTTCCACTATGTTCATCTCAGTGTCAAATTCTAAACAGAATCCTGCAGACATAAATAGAAGTGTCAGAGATGTGCTGATCATTCTCCAATTGCATAAATTTGGGTAAAACTCATTTATGCTAAGCATAATAATAAGAGTTTTCACGCAAAAAATGTGTTGTCTAGAAAAGGATGATCTTGAATGTACTTAAGGTTGATTAGGTTTTTGTTAATATTTTCTTTCCTCCCCCAATAATACATGGCTTTTCTGAATTCTTTTCTAATCCACCACCTTGGCTTTTTTTTTTCTCCCTTTGTTTCTGTTAATCCACTTGCTTAAAGAGCTACCCCAAAGCCAGGTTTGTGTGTTACAGCATAGGTGGGTGCTGCTGCGCAGGGCAGTGTATCTGTACAGAGAGGGAAACAGTGAGAATGCTAGTGGGCTTCCATTGACAAACAGCAGTGGGTACTGCATTTTTCACCTTTATGCAAAATCATGAAACAGATACCAAAAATCACTTGACTGGATTTTTTTTTTTTTTTTTTTTTTTTTTTTTTTTTTTTCTGTATTGTAGCATTTTAATTCTGGTTCCAAATTTATTTGCCTTGTATTTTTGCCCTTTTTCACTGAAGCCCTGGAAGAAACTGCTGGTGATGACAGGTTGGTTTTGTGTAACATGTTTCATAATTGCCCTTTAATTTAAGCAGATGAGCTTTCAGGTTTTCATAAGATCAGTCTGCTCCTTCCCTCCAGTCTTTTCATTTCTGCAGGAAATATCTTTGCTGAAACTTGTATCTCTTATCCTGGTACAGCTTAAATCAGCTTTGGGAGTCTAGCTACACAACAGTGCCTATTAGCTGGCTTACCAAAGCAGTCCATTTTTTAGAGAGGAAATAATAAATTAGATTTTAATGTCAGGGCTCACTTGGGGACTCTGTGTAATGTTCTCCACCAGAAAGTACAAATTCCATGGTGTGAGGGCAGTGACGTCCTTGGCAAGACTTGGGGTAAAAAGACCATTACATGGGCTGCACGTAGGAGAGGAAAAGTCAGGGCACTGCCTTACATGTTTTTCTGTGACATACCTATTGAAGAAATAAGAGTATTTTTAACTTTCAAAAATCAGAAAAACACCCCTTTTTTTTATTCAGCTAAGTAGAAACAACTTTCCATTCCTACTCTATGTGTGTCAAAATAAGGAAAGAGAGAGTAGGGCGTTTTTTCACTACTTTCTTTGTTTTGTGAGATTTCTGGGTGGACAGCCAAAAGCAGTTCAGGCAAATGTTCTCCAGTTCCTAATGAAATTCAATTCATTTCAATTTTGAGTAAAGACTCCAGGGGTGAGAGAAAACATAGATAATTCTGCCATCCTCTTGTGGACTGGGGCATTACTTTAATGTCAGTGCTGATATATAGCTATGAATTTGATCATTAAAGTTAATACCCGGAGAGTTATGTGGGGTTTACTTTCATATCTGAAAACACATTGACCCTCTATCTCCTTTTATTGATGAGATAGCTCAGAGAAATAGAAGGTGATGGTGCCATTATGGGGGGGATTACACTGAGGCTGGGAGAAATACAGATCCTTGAGCACAGGAGCGTTTTCTGTGGATAGCAGGTGGCATTGGTTAAGGCTACAGGGGGAATGCCCCCCTATGTGTATTCCTCACAAAATGACAGCAGATTTCCTCTTGTTTTTGAGGCTATAACTGCCCCCTTCTCATTCTCAGAAGCCACCAACCTTCACAGTCTAAGCATCTGGAAACTGCCTGGGTACTTTATATGAAATGTTACAAAGTCAAGCAAAAGTTTTAGGAGGGCAGTCCTAGTGGTAGTTGCCTAAACTTCTGCTATTTTTAGCCATGAACCATCAGGCTAAGCACAGTCTGTGGGGCAGGCTGAAGTCCTGCTCTGTCCCCATGATAGTGGAATTGGGATGGGGTGGCCACCTTCAGGTAGTGTGGGGACAGCCCAGCCACCTCCTCTGTGCTCCATGGTGAGCAGCTGATAGAAGTTGACTGGAGCAGCCACCATGTCTGAGCATGTTTAGTACGGGCTGGAAATCTGCTCCCGAGCCTCTCTGTGGCTGCAGCTCTGCTTTACAGATTAGGGCAGCTCTGTGTTACCTGATCTCCCAGAGACCACAGCTATCCCATCATGTAAGCTTTGAAAGGTCTCAGGCATTTCACTCACTGCCAGTTAGGTGATCAGGGATTTTCTTTAATCTAGATTAAAGTTGTGTTTTTAAATCAGGGCTTTCAGACCAAACATCTGTATAAAAGTGCAACTTCCTCTTTGATTTTCAACTACAAATTCCTACTACTTTGAAATTGAGCCATTAAAAGATTTTTTTTCCCAAAAAATATTCAGGTATTTCTACCACCCAGTTTTGGTTTCATTCTTTTTGAAATAGACTGAATATTGGAGGTTTTGTTGCCAAAATGAGAATAACCCGCTTCTTGTGCTGTGACCTGGACAAAACTGAATTCATATGGGAAATAAGATTTCTATTTGATTCCTTCATAAGTGTTTTTTTGGACAATGAAAATTGTGTTTGTTACCATGTAGTCATGGATTTCGTTGTTTTAATGGGGTTACAGAATAGGAGAAAGGTAGCAAGAAAAGACGGGTTTCATTGAAGAACCACTTTTATTTTGATTATCCGCTTGTAAGGGGGATACATATGTTTTGTGTGGTATCGGCTACTAAGCTGTCCGCACAAATATGAAATGATTAAATGGAGCAGCAACCAGCAGTGGCCTGAAAGTATTGCCTGGTGAGAGATAATACTGTAGCTCTCTAATTGGCTCTCTACCAGCATTCAGTGTGACTGATTTTAGCTGTAGCATTACCAGTCTTCTTCCACCAGCACTATTATCTCAGAGTGACACTTCCATTACTCTGAACGGAGAAAGATGAACGTCACCTGTCAGGGGCTGGTTAATTGTGTTGCTAGATGTATGTTACCAGGGCGCAGGTTGGACATTTATGAACATAACTGCTTCCTCTGATGTCCACCATCCTTCAACGATCAATACAGCTCTTACAGTAAGCGCATAATTGAGTGAAGGCACTTACCACTGAGGGGCTGAAGATGAGCCCGTTGCGCAATTTTCATTGTCCATACATTCAGCACAAATGAGCTGATATCTGCCCTTTATTGTGTGTTGCTTTGTGGAAATAGAACCTAATGTGCCACTTTCATTTGTTTCCTAGATAAATGGCCAAGATGTCCAGAACAGGGAAGAGGCAGTGGCATTGCTCTCCAGTGAAGAATGCAGGAAAATTGTGTTGCTGGTCGCGAGGCCAGAGATGCAGGTTAGACTAAACAGATGCACTGAGCCAGAACCTGGGTTATACCATGCATTCGCTGTCACTGTATACAGTGAATAATGAACTGCCAAGAAATAGGAAAGCCAAAGTTACTGACAAAAGGAGCAAACAGTTAATTGTGGAGCTTTGCCCTTTCTTATCCAACAAAGAAAATAATATGATATTACTAGGACATGTTTTCCCCAAACTAAACAAGTTCTTTTCCACCAGAGTGAGCAGGTATATAAATAAAGCTGGCAGCACCAATATGATATTAGTGAAATATGAAGTAGAACCTGAAAACTATGCATTACTCATTAGATGATTCTGATTTGTTCAGGGGATAAATTTTTCCCTACTTAACATTTATCAATTTTATCTTTTATATGAAGTTTATCATTTATATGAATGTACACAAAGCGGTAGCTTTTCATTGGTGAGGGGTTGTTTCATGCTATGTGGTTATAAACAGGCATGTAAATGATTCATGTATGTATCAATTATGGGACTTTCACTACAGTATCATTCAGCAAATGGAAATCAAATTGTTTTAACAGCACTGTGGTCACAAAAATATGCCCACATCTTGGGGGATGCATTTTCAAAAGCTTTTAGAAATATTTTTATTGTTTGAAAAATAAAATTATGCCAATGTCAAGAATTTTGCCATGCCAAGAATTTTTAATATAATTGCATATATCTGATAATACATTGATTATCAGATATAGAAGAGATAGAGTGGTAGAAGACTACTGTTTTATACATCCCTTTATATTCTATTTGTAGGCCTTTGCAAAGCAAAAGGACGTTATGTTGTCGCTGTTCTCTCTATCTGCCAACTATTCAAGGTTGATTAAGTTGCCATTTGTCTCTCATGCTACTGTTCTGGTATTTTCAGTCTCACTACCTTCATGTTCTGTATAAATTAAATTAAGTGTAATTCAGTACCACTTGGAATCTCTACTTGAATACTGCAGTTGTAAAAGAGTCACAATTTCAGCATTCATATCCTTTATGATTTTCAGGAAGCTAAATAATTCTTATAAACCAGCGAAAAAGTACAACAAAAATATGCCTTGCTTTATACTACAAACTTGTAATCCTCAATTGCTGAAGTTTTGAAGGAAATTTTTCAATAATATTCCAACTATTTTTAATTAGGATTCTGGTTTTCATTAGGGAACAGAAACTCACCCACTTATAAAATACTTGCCTAGAAAAGTTCTGTCTCTATATTTGTTTAGACTGGTCAACATGAAATAAGGAGTCAATATTATAAAATTAGTATGAGATAAGGAATTACGTGTACCAATGTAGCTTCCCACATGAATACTCCTTACAAATAGTAAATGTGGTTTGGTTTAGGTTTGGGCCTTTGGTGCTGGATTTTTTTGTTTAGTTTATGTGTTTTAAGAACATACTCATACCAAACTGATGAAAAAGCTGGAGTAGGTCAGAGATCAGGTGGTCAACTGATTTCTGCTAGTTGTGTTGCTTTGACTTGGTAAAAAACAGCAGGATTAAGCAGGCTTTCATTTCTAGATAGAAAATGTAATGGCAGTATTCCAACCTTGAAGGGTGACTGCTGAGCACATTCCCTCAGTTACAGGGAATTAAACCCCTCTCACCATGTATTTGTGCAGTGAATAATGAAGTTTTGAAACAGAGCACAAGAGGAGCAACCACACACATGCATTCTCATGTGTGAATGTGTACACAGTGTATGTAGTGCACATGTATGCTGAGGCACATATTAGTTTTCTTTTAAAAGCTGTAACATAACATAAGCATTCTCATTAGTTATACACTGGGTCTGCCACAATCAAATCAGCAGATTTGCCCAAGTGAGATTCATCTTTCATCTTCCAAGTTTGTTAATCTCTGCGTTTTCCTCACGTGAGGTGAATTAAACTGTGTCCTTTACAGTAGAGGAAGGCTGTGATCATGCTTTCCTTGGGAAAAAAAGAAAAAAAAAAGTAAACAAAAAAGTAATCAGAATAGTTAGTTTTGTTTCATAGAATAGTTTGAAAGTCCCATTAGGACAAGCATAAAAATTATATGTTATTAAAGAAAAAACCTCCTCCTAATCCCAAACCATAAATGGGTGGTTTTACCAGGGGAGATGAAAAGCTCATTATCCTCCTTATAAGAGGAAAGAATTTGTTTACGTGGGCAAAACCAGATCAAAATTTGTTAATGAAACAGTGATGTTCTGCCAGTATTCCATTAGAAGTACTGCACAGCATCAGTCACCCCTTGTGTAGCTTTGAACTGCTACTACTGCTACTGGTTTGATGTAGCTTTTCTGGCTGACATCTGTGACCAGATATGTCCTGGCTATGAGACAGTGGTAATACTGCTCTAGGTGTTGGCCTGTGCCACATCACTCTTGCTGTCTTTAGACATAAGTACTTGTTAGTCTTGTAATTGTCTTATGCTGAGACTTTTGCTTTAGCATGTTTTTGTCACCATCATCCTGTGGTTCCTTCAGAATGACACATTAAGTGTTTCCTTCTGCTGCAATCCTGTCATTATAGCCAAGAGTGCAACTGACCAGTGTTTTTTTTGATGCAGTGTGCCATCTGGCAAGGGATTGTGGGTACAAAGGATGTGTGCCATGTGTACACAGGAGCATAACAAACAAAATGGGAAGAACAATGTTTTATGCCAGGGTGCCTGTTTTATCAGATTCAAAAGATGTGAAGGGTGTGAAATAGTTTTAAGAAGAGATTTGTACTTGACAGAAAACATAGCATCCCCTCCTGTCCTTTTGCAACACTGTGTTCACCAAATGTCAGTGTACTATTTTACACAAGGGAAGAAGGAAACAAGCAAACAGGTAAGCCTTGCTTCCAGACACACTGGGAGAATAAAAGGTGCCTCCCTTCAAGTCTCCTCATATTTCTATCACCCTGTTCTATTTATTTGTTTACCTGGAATATCAATGGGGATAGTGACAGAAATGCAGCATAAGGCTTCCACTGGGGTGGTGGCAGCAGAGCTAGACTAGAGGTTGTCAGAGAGAGAGCCCAGTTGCTTCCTGGCCCTATTAGTAACATTGCCATTCTTGCAGTGCAGGGTCTCTCAGCAGTAATGAACATGACAGCTTCAGGATTATGCACTGTGCCTTTCATAATCTTTTGAAAGGAAATAATGTCTGTGCTATGCAGTCTCCTTCATTATGAGAGAAAATCAGTCATACTGTTTTACGAAAGGATAAAAGACATGAATCCCATCTTTTTATCCTTTTTTTTTTTTTTTTTTTTTTTTTTTTTTTTTTTTTTTTTTTTTTTGTTTTTTTCTTCTTCTCTCCTTTTTTTTTTTTTGGGATGTGAACTCCTACTGCCTGGCTTTTTGAAGAAAATCATTAGAATAAAAAGAACTAGTCAACCATTGCCATTTGGGTTTACTCTCTTTTAGCATGTGTCCTTGCTAACATAAAATAACATACTAATGTATTCTTTGCAGCTGGAGGAAGGGTGGCTGGATGATGAAAGGAATGAATTCTTAGAGGACTTAAACTTGGAAATGTTGGAAGAGCAGCATAATGAAGTGATGCAGTACACAGCCAATGAAGTGGAGCAGGTAGGACCACTACTAAACATATAATTTGAAATTTTTCTAGCTAAACTTTTTTTTTTTTAAATACAGAATAAAACAGTGTGCTGTTAAATGGAGTCAAAGGCTTTGATAGAGTTCTCTCTCCAAATGCTGTGATCTCTGGCACACTCTATGTAAGGAAAAGGAGAATACATGCTTAGGCTCAGTATGTCGAGTTAACAAACAGTTTAAGAGAGTGTGATAAGTTCAGATTTCTCCTTTTGTCTGAACTCATGGGATAATACTGCTTTCCTTCATTAGTTCTGAAGTGTTTGGGACTTATGATATTATACTTCATGTCAGTTTTTATTAAACTGGTGTTAATTACACCAAGGTCATGGGTTCAATTCCAGTATGGGGGATAGAACTTTAGACTTGGACTTGATGATCCTTTTGGGATGCTTTCCAGCTCAGAATATTATGTGTATCTGTGAATATCAGTATAGCACCTAGAGCTCTGAGCTGAGCTAGGTGCCCCTCTTGTATGCATGCAATGGATGAGCCAGCCTTGCACCAGAGAGCTTGCAAAACAAGATGGAAGAGGTGTTTAAATAAACAACAGGCGTTTTGTTAATGTGAGTATATTTCTCCTACATCGACAGCGCACAGCTCAGCATTTGTTTTGTTAATGGAGACAAATAAGCTATTATTAGCATAGTCTCAGCTTGCTACTACCCCGACTTTTACCTGCCCATATGTTCTGTAGGCTATGTGACTGTGGCAAACATACCATACAGTTTCCTCAAGGGGTCTTCTCAGTTGTAAATTGCTGTGAAAGGTGTAAGTACCCACTCCTGGATCAGATGATCTGCCAGTATGCACACCTGTGTGGAGCCAAAGAAATAAACTTCAACTTCTCCTGGCTTCTGGATTTATGAAGCTGGGGAGAAACTGTTTTTCCACTCACAGAGCTTTGTGGCTTACAACTTTTTCTCCATTCTGAATTGCTCAGAAAGAGAGCNCAAGGGGTCTTCTCAGTTTTACATTGCTGTGAAAGGTGTAAGTACCCACTCCTGGATCAGATGATCTGCCAGTATGCACATCTGTGTGGAGCCAAAGAAATCAACTTCTCCTGGCTTCTGGATTTATGAAGCTGGGGAGAAACTGTTTTTCCACTCACAGAGCTTTGTGGCTTACAACTTTTTCTCCATTCTGAATTGCTCAGAAAGAGAGCCTGAGGCATTTTTCTTTGAAGTGAAGAGAGGAAGAAAGACTATGAGAGCCTTCTCTTTTCTGGAGACCAGAGAGCTTCTTTGACTTCAAATGCCTCAATGTTTGGTCCACATTGGGGGGCCTGAATGTGCATTTAGTCTGTTTTGTCTTGACCTCCCCTCCAGCCTTGACAGTGGGTCACTGAATGGATGATTGCTCATAGTTAAGCTCTTCTCCGTATATCAATGAAACATTGGGACAGAGACTCTGACAGAATAATTAAGTCAATTATCTGAAATATGATAGGTCAGATTACAAATATTTGATCTTATAAGCATTTAATTATTTACACAAAGTGGAATAACTCCAGGGTAGGGAGGAAGGAAGCCTTGCAACAGGATTTTTACCAGCCTTTTAGTTGTGACTCTCCTTTCCAGGCAGTGAGCCAAGCCTCAGTTTCCCAGGTTAAATGTGCTAACTGCTGCGCTGCTAGCTACTTTCAGCTGATACATGGCACCTTGTTTATTGTTTTAACCAAAATTGTATCTTGGATACCAAATATTTCCTGTCAGAAAAACCACTTGCTCTTTGTAGAACAATTTCATTTGCATGGAGACATTTTCAAACAAACCCCCATTTCTGGTAGAAATTCTTGAACAAGTCTATCTATAAACTCCTACTAGACACTCACATTATGTGTTGGGACCTCTGAAATCACTTTATAGTTGTGACCCTCCACTCAAAAGTTCTTGTCAAGCTTTGTCTTTTTCACTGAATTTGGGTTGTGGATAGTGTTAATTAGTAAACAGTGATATTTTGTGATGTGTTTTCACAGAACCCATTGAAATTTTTTATTCCCCATTGGAATCTTTTGCCAAGCATATTTTTTTGCCATATTGAGTTTTTATATTACTGTAAGAGGGCACTACACTGGAAAAAAATTGTGGTCACTTGTGATCTGTCAGTATCTGACGTTACATTGCTTGAAGTAATTCTAGGACAGCCAGACATTTCCTTGCCCTTCTGACGAGTAATTGAATCAACCAA
Source organism: Aegithalos caudatus (assembly GCA_013389925.1). NCBI lineage: Eukaryota > Metazoa > Chordata > Aves > Passeriformes > Aegithalidae > Aegithalos > Aegithalos caudatus. The sequence goes on along the minus strand of WEIU01001706.1, from coordinate 88,193 downwards.
ATGCAGCTTGGTGTGTAATGGGGCGTCAGTAATTTGTGACAGCTACTGTCTCTCTAGACTCTATGTAGTGACTTGTCAAGTCAGAAAACTGGTCCTCTACTCCTTGTTAGGCTGGGAAATATAGCAGTTTCTTGAGGGGAATCACACCATCCATTGGAGCTATGAAACAACTCTCATTGCAGCTGCCAGTGGCCAATCTGAATATCTTCAAGCTCCCTGGTTGGCCATGGAGACTAGCCTCGATTTTTGTGAATAAAAACTTGGTCCTCTGGCTTCATCATCATCTGCCATCAGGAATCTCGAGAGCTACAGGAATGAATACGCTATCAGGATATCCATCCAAATACAAGTCTGTTTTACAGAATGCCAATTTAACATTTAATGTGAGCTGTCACAAAAAGAATGGTACAGTTTGTAATAGAGGAGTCAAGTAGATAGTCATGTCTTTTCTGTATGTTTTTGACCTATTCTGTAGAATTCCATCAAGAATTGTATCTTCTCTGTATGGAATAGTCCAATAAGCCCCAAGGAAAGATGTAATTCTCCGTTTTTTATAACTCATTGCATTTCTTTCCCTTTACAACATCATGGTTCATTGTGCAGCAGAGATAATTTTCAGAAGAATACCATACATTTGCTATGGAGAAATTCTTATTGATATCGTGGAATATATCAGAACCTATTAAGAAGAAAGAATTGGATTAAAAAAAAATTATTCTAGCTCATTCAAAGCTGAAATACAGAGAAAATATCTGGGGAAAAATCCTTTTTTTGAGAGAAGCCTGTCTTAAAAGACCAGCATTGTTTGCAGAAGAGCATTTTTCCCTTATAGTGAACCACTGAAATCAATTCCAAATTTCCCTCATGGTTTGAGTACCTCATGGTTAGCCTGCCACTGGAGATTGCTCTTCCTGTCTGCCTCTCAACTCAGAGACTGACCAGAGCACCCAGCAGTGTTTGTTTGAGCCTTCAACTGAATCATACTGCATTCAGACTTTAGTAGCAGTCTGGGTTTTGAGTCCCAATACACATCATAAATTGTAAAATAACAGAACAGTGCCTGAATTCCTGCAAGATTAGCCATTTTATAGGCAGGAATTCTTGCTGGAGCTGAAATGCAGAATCTTTTGAGGTTCATTTATTGCTTGATTGTATGCACTGCTGGGTTTACCTTCTCATTATCTGAGTTCTAACTGCAAAGATGAGGCCTAAGGAGCCCTCTGGTATTTCAAACAGAAGTAATTGTAGAAGAGCTTGATAATAAATGTTTGAAAACAAACACTTTGTTTGAAATAAATAGTAGATAACACCGGAAAAGGCAACACACTGAAAATTGTGGATTCTCTCTTTTCAGAAGAAATGTAACATGGAATTAGGCTTGTTATCTTTCAAAATAAAATTATCTCATGCTGTAAAAGACTGCTCAGTCTGCATAGGTTTAGGAGCTCTGGGAAGCATGAAATGCCCAGGACAAAAATGCCAGAGGCTACCTTACTTAAGTCACAATGGATTTTTTAATAAAATATATCTCAAAAACATGCAGTACAATAAATATCTGTATTACTTTCCATTTTCCTAATTGATTTTGCTGCAAGTATCCACATATTGGGAAGAAATTTAATGTGATATAGATGTCTGATTTAGTTTGAGAGGAATCTGATTGTAGAGGCACTTGGTTTTTTCCTGAGGGAACCCAAAGTCACTGACATTCAGATGCCTGTACTACAGACACTTATGTTTCATCAGATGAATCTCACTCATCTGGTTTCTACTTGACTCAAAAGATGGGCTTTGCTTTGTTTGCATTTTTTTGTGTGTGGATGTTAGTTCCAGACAGTGTAACTTAAGTAGATGGCAGTGTATTATATTCAGTCAGTATAAATCAAGTTGGAGAGGCAAAGCCTAAATTATTGATAAAAGTGGTATGGAAAACAAGCGCTACCAATTCTGAAAGTGTGGAATGCATGGGCCTTAACTGTAAAGTCTCTTCCCAACACCTATACAAATGATTACATTAAGTGTTTTTTTTTTTTTTACCAGAAGTGCTCAAATGTATGCTTTTGGTGGTGTAGTACCATGCAGAAGACATCAGAGGAGGATCGTGAAGCTCTGCTCCTGTCAGCTGTCTAGCTGTGCTAACACATAAATCACCTTCTTTGGAGTTTTAGTCATTTGCATGCAAATTGTGTTTTATTACTCACTCACAGAGTCAAATAGCAGATCCTAACTCTTCTTGTTTGGTCATGTGAATGGAGCCCTGCATTTAGAATAGGCACCCAGATCCCTGACTGTTCTGAAGCACTGCCCTCCTATTGTCTGGTGGAGCTGTTCTCCCTCCTGTTGGTAGTTAAATATTTTCCAGAGCAGTGAGAAATATGGATTGCACATTGCAGTGGCTGGGGTGAAGTGTAAGCTCCCCAGATTGGAGTCACTTTTCTGCTGAAAGGTTTGGGGATAGAGGAGATCAAGACAAGCTGCAGCAGCTCAAAAGCAAGTGAGAGAAGGGAACAGAATAGCACATGTAGCAGCACTCACCTGGAGGAGGTGAACTAGAAGGATACTAAATTAAACTTAAATCTCCTAGAGCATCTTTCCAGAAATTTTTAACTGGTTTGTCACAGACACTGAATTCTCCTGGTGGCGTTTTTCTTTCAGTATTTGCTTTATTCCACCCTTACACTGAATTGGGGATGGAGGTTATTTTTGGTTTTCTGACACTACACCATTATTTTTTTCCTAACAGTTGAAGAAATGAAACGAGATGAAGGGTATGTGATAATGACATGCACATGAAGAGAAGGGATGACATAGGAGACACATTTTCATCCTGTTTTACTGTTTGTCAAAGTAGATAAGAAAGGAATTATGACAGTGGCCTCTTTAAGTTTGTTTCCTTTCACTGGGTGCACTGTACTTCTTTTCTCTCCTGATTATTACAGTCATTATACATAATTATGCAATTATAGCTCCTAAAAGAGACTGGTGGTGCTGTGTGTAGTTAGGTACTTGGTCATATAAATTGCACTTGGCATGATTCTTTGCTTATCTGGTTTGAAAAATTAAGTGTCTGTCTCTTCAGAAAGGTATTATCTCACACTCTATGGAATATAAATAGGTTGATAATATAAATAGGTGAGGTACAATCAGTGGAGTGCTAATCAGCAGTCAAAAAGTTTGACATGGCAAAGCATTCTGTGTTGCTCTGCACTTAATATTGAAAGTCTCTTTCTATTTCTAAATAACATAAACTTTAACAATGGAAGTAAATGAGTTTTCAAAAAGAGTTTCCAGGGGTGAAATGGTCTGAGGTCCTTCTGAGCAAAATCCTAGAATCCAAAATGAGCACTCTTTCAAAAAAAGGCTACTGAACACAAGAAGTGTAGGAAGACATGGAGAGTGTAATGGAGCAAACAAAAGTTCATTGTTTAAAAAAAGAAACAGTAGTCTTTGTAAGGTTGTACCAGTCATTGCTTCATTGGCTGCTTGCTCCGTTTGTTTGAGGTGATACCTGTACTGAAGCTATGTCTCAAGTTTGAGAAGATTTCAGCTCCACCAGTTTCTGGCCATAATCCAGAATCAAAAACAGCTCACCATCTGGTGATCATTATCTTTAAGCATTGCAAAGAGATAGCTTAGCTAGAGAGGGAAATATTTCTTTCTGGACTTTAGAAGGTGTGTCACTAGTACTGTAATTCACTTTCTTTGCTGAGTATGGAAACCACAGCATGAATCAGAAGTGTTTAAAAGTATGAGCAGTAGGACTGCTGTTTAGTGATCTGTTTTAGTTCAGCTTAAATCAGATCCCAGCTGTTTAAGCAAAACAGAGCTGGAAAATATTCTCCTGTAACAGGATCTGCATTTAATAATCCTTTTGGTTTACTAATTTTTTTAGCCAAAGAAACATGAAGAGGAAGATGGCACTACAGACACTGCAACCTCATCATCCAACAATCATGAGAAGGACAGTGGGGTGGGACCTACAGATGAAAGTCTCCGAAATGATGAGAGCTCAGAGCAAGAAAATGCAACCGAGGAGCAGAACAGTGCTACCCTGCAGACCAAACGGGTTCTGGGCCACAGCCAGGATACATTAGGCAGTGTTGAGCTCCAGTGCAATGAAAGCTTTGTGTCTGGGGAATACATTGAATCTGATTTCATAGGGAACCCAGAGGAGGAATGTGAAAGGTTTCGACAGCTGTTGGAACTGAAGTGCAAGATTCGAAACCATGGGGAGTATGATCTTTATTACTCAAGCAGCATGATAGAATGCAACAGAAGAGAGCAAGATGGAGTGGAGCATGAGCTGCAGCTACTTAATGAGGAACTAAGGAACATTGAACTTGAATGCCAGAATATTATGCAAGCTCACCGGCTCCAAAAGGTGAGAGATCAGTATGGAGACATTTGGGCCTTACATGATGAAAGTTTCAGGAATTATAACACCAGCACAGACATACAAAGAGGAAAACTGGATGACATCATGGAGCACCCTGAGAAGTCTGACAAGGACAGCTCCAGTGCCTACAACACTGCTGAAAGCTGCAGGAGCACTCCGCTGACTGTGGAGCGATCCCCTGATAACTCTCTCCAGAGGGTGATCAGCATAACCAACAGGAAAAACCTGAGAACCACAATTGTTGCTAATCAGTCATCTTCAGGACAAAGCAATAGGGAGACAACCTCAGCCAAAACCAAACCCACCGAGCAAAACGGTGCTGCAGAGAACGCAGTGCTGCCATCAGAAAGCAGCAAATTCACAGACCAGGAAAGGCAAGTCAGCGAGCACATTCCCTATTTGTCTCCATATCACAGTTCTTCTTACAGGTATGGGAACATACCTGCTCATGCAAAGCATTATCAAAGCTATATGCAACTGATCCAGCAGAAGTCTGCTGTGGAATATGCCCAAAGCCAGCTCAGCCTGGTGAGCATGTGCAAAGACTCACAGAAGTGTGCGGAGCCCAAGATGGAATGGAAAGTGAAAATAAGGAGTGATGGGACGAGGTACATCACAAAGAGACCAGTTCGAGACAGGATCCTGAAGGAACGTGCCTTAAAAATTAAAGAGGAGCGCAGTGGGATGACGACAGATGATGATACAATGAGTGAGATGAAGATGGGTCGCTACTGGAGCAAAGAAGAGCGGAAGCAACATCTGGTGCGCGCTAAGGAGCAGAGGAGGCGGCGGGAGTTCATGATGAGGAGCAGGCTGGAGTGTCTTAAGGAAAGTCCACAGAGTGGAAGCGAGGGCAAAAAAGAAATCAACATTATTGAACTGAGTCACAAAAAGATGATGAAAAAGAGAAACAAGAAAATCTTGGATAACTGGATGACAATACAAGAACTGATGACGCATGGTGCTAAATCCCCAGATGGCACAAGAGTGCACAATGCCTTTTTATCAGTTACTACTGTATGAACACAACTTCTAACAAAGAGTATACTACCAGTTTAGGTAGAGTACAATTGCCTCGTTCAATGTGGCATTTTTATATATTTTGTGACTGTTTATAGTTTGATCTTTTTGTAAGCAAAATGACTTGGTATTTTTCATTTGTTTTTCATATAACGGTACCTTCTTTATCTGGCAGTCTTTCTTTATCCTGCAATATATTCCTATTATTCGTTTGTAGAAAAAAATGGAAAAGTAAAGCAAAAAAATTCTTAACCTAACACATATCCCGTAACTTAAGACCTGGATTTATTTCTCTAATTTTGCTTTTTCTACTTTAGTAACAATACAATACTAAACCAAAATGCTTTATACTGTATCCTTGGCTTAAAAAGTTTTAAAGTTTTACATCTTAGATTGAATATGTTCATAAAACATATGCCACATCCTGTCATATAGATAAGAATGACATTTTTCCAACTGCATATTTTACAGTACATTTAATCTGTAAATTGTAATTGTATTTGTCCAAGTAAAGTGTAGGTGGGCAATTCTCCTGTGTTATATAGTGGCATTGGTCTTGTAGCTGGGCTGTATGTGATAATTGTGAAGATGAAAGAGAAATAAATTATTGCTTATCTTTAAGAAGGAAAAAAAAAAAAAAAAAAAAAAAAAAAAGCCAAGCATTGTTTTATTTAGATTGAGAATTTGCCTTTAAGTGTAAGTCATTTCACTGTGTGTGGTATTTACAGCACATAGAGATTTTAAGAACAAAGGACGCAATTCCATCAGATATTTCTTATGAATTAGCTTTTAATTTTGAAGAACACATAGAATGACTGGGTCTTTTCTGGCTTTTCTTTGCCTGTTATTAATAGTTAATTAAATGATTCATTGATGTTTTACTCTGTTGTAAGATGTTAGGTAACTGCCACGAGTCTTCTCCCTGGCTGAGCTTGCTATTTGTTCTACACATATAAAACATGAACACAGCATATGCCTAACTTTGAGCCAAATCTCATGCAAGAAAAACTAGCAGTGACATTTTCATAGAACGTGAGTTAAGGAAAAACAGATAATGAAAAGCAAGTAATTGAGTTAAGGGTAGAAAATTATAGTTGAAGAGCATCACAGTCATTTAAAAGAGCTGCTGTGGGAGCTGGCTGGAGCTGAGGAGCAAAGGCAACTTGCTGTCTGAGTGCTTGATGGACTTCCTTGCTCTCCATGCAGCAGAGGCACCTCTGCTGCCACTGGGGCGTCTTATGAGCAGCTGCTGGCAGCCCAGTGAGTTAGAGCAAGCTGAAATGACTAGTTGTGGGCAGTCAGTGGGGTTGAAGACATAGCCTGAAAACTTAATTTTCATTGTCCCTGTGCTTGACTCACAGCAGTTCTTAACTGATCATTGTGCTTTCTGTAGCAGGATTAGGTGCTGAAGTCACTTGGCATCAGGCTTTAAAAGCTGTTATTAAAGTTGCAGAAGGACACATTGTGGTATTTCCAAACTACCTAATTCTGGGAATCATTCATTTGTTTTTTAACCACTTTTGGCATTGGCTGACATTGGCAGCACTCTTTGCATCTCCAGACATGTAAATACTATAACACTGTTCTCCAAGTGCTTAGGAAAATTATGCCACTGATAGTTGACAGTTTGATAATCAGAAAATTCTCTCTTCAGGACTCAGAGAGATATCATGCTAAATCCCCACTAAACATACTTCTGTTCAGGCTCAATGAAAAACAGCTCCACTGTTTTCTGTTAAATTAGAAAAATTGTGGAATCCCTGACCAGAAAGGATCATAGGGTCTCATACAGTATTGCTTCAAGAGGCTGATACCAGATTATCTCTCCAGCTGAGCCTAGGAATTATCTTCAACCAACCTAAGTCATCTAGGAAGGTGCACATTCTTCTGGAGACATCACAGCACAGAGGTTTAGCTGTTTCCCTTATTGCATTCCAGTAATCATATTTAAATATAGGTCTCCTTCCTAATCTGAGTTCAGCTGCTATCAGCTCAAAACAATGGCTACTGCTGTATCTTTCCCTTAGATACAGTACTTACTGATTTTTCCCCATTATTAAATCATGACTTAGAGCTCCCATCAAGTTAGTGTGACACTCAAATTCAGTGAAAAACATGAATCTTCAGAAAATGTAGTATAATTATTTCATCACTGAGAAACAAAAGTAGGAAAATCCATGTCTAATTAGAGAAAAGTTCTACTTGGAGGGTGGTGGGGTGGGGAGACTAAGTGGAGGAGGAGCCAACAAATAGATAATAGAGAAACACATAAAGACTAAACAATATTTATAGTGTACTACAAGGCTGTAAGTGGAAATATGTCCAAATCTGGGGAGATCTGTCAAAATCTAGTAAGACAAAAGAGAAAGCCAAGAGGTGATACAGAGACACTGTTGGTAGCATATCTGATGTGTTTTCTAGCTCAGCACATGGCTGCGAGAGCCCAGCTACCTTCTCCTTTCTTCTTCACCTGGTGAAATATCATTGTCCCTACCTAATCCTTAATCTGGGCAGTTTTGAGCAGCCCACAGTTTTCTCTCCTTTTTTCTAAACTGCCGTTATTAAGCGTCATTTTCCTTTTTCTCTGGGCAGTTTTGGGGAGAATATTTGTTTTTGCCTGATGAAATGCCTTGATCATTCCTGCTAACATGAAAATAACCACTCAGCCCCAGAGCAGGGCTATGAGGCCATCCAGGGTGGTGGTTTACAGGGGCTGAATGGCAGGTGAGTGTTTTACTGTTCTCTACTCTTAGCTAGTTTCTCTGCAGGGCAGTACTCAGCATGGCACTTTCTCATTCCAGCAGTATTGTATCAGTGAAATCCAATGCTGACATCCCATATGTGGTTTATTCCTGCATATATATTTTTCAAAATGTCATAATTTTTGCTGAGGAAAATAACATTTTAGCACAAAAGCAAATTAGAAGAGAAGGAACAAAATACTTTTTATGTTATTATAGATCTTTAAAAACTTGTGTGTTGAGAACTTTTTTCACATAAAGGAACATAAAACTGCTTTTGAACTGGAACAAGACCAGATCTTGTTTAGCAGGATTGCTCTGAGATAAAGAGCAAAAGTCAGGGAAGAGTAGCTGCATGGATATGTTACTGTGGCCACATCACTGCTGGGAAAGGAGTTAATGCCCCATTCATGCTTCCCCCAACAATGGTACCCAGCTGAGACCAGTGGGAGGTAATTTTTCCTATGAAGCCAACAATATGGCCTTGTAAAAATACTTGTGCCACTTGACAATTGTATTGCCAACTGATTTAGGAGCACTGCTCACCATAAGTAAGGTAAAAATCTGTGGGATCCCTGAATCATCCTCTCAATGTAAGTATCCTAAAAGGGAAAAGGCTAGGAACGTGACAATAAGTGCATCAGATTTTTAAGAAAGAGACTTGTAACATTATTTGAATTGAACACAAGCAATCAGAAATGGAATCTAGTCTGTGCTTGATACATTGCCCTGTGAGAGTTCACAAGGACCTCACAAGAGATGACACGACTTTAGCATTACACTTTCTAGACTCACAGGGATTTAATTATTCATTATTATCATGATGCCTGACTTTTTTCATTTACTTTTGTTTAATTAATATTCATTTTCAACCTCCATTTCTTGGTACAAACTGTGGAATAGCACCTTTTTTTTTTCATTATATGGAATTTATGCTAAAATATTTCCTGGTTCAAAGCTGGAATTGCCCCAGGTTCTTAATCTTTAAACTGCTGATCACAAACACGTATGTGCTAAGTGCTCTATTAATATCAATTTTATGCACCCACTGTTTTTTCAGGGTATGTAATGTTATTCAGGAATGAAGATAAAATGAAGATTATGGGACTTGCCATTTGGCTACAGTAACACAGAGCAGTTGTCAGAAACCTGATGGTGTTATTCTCAGAGAGGCCAGTTGGCTGATACCTGAAGGAGGAAATAGGATATTGCAGGGGGATCCATGAGCAGGTTTTATTATCTTTAAATGCCCTTACTCTGAAATGTTTGTTTAAAGAAGAGCATTCCACATGCTTGGATGGAAATTGTTGCATTTATAAGACTTCTACAGATTTTGCCCAGATTTTCAGATGTTGTTAATTTTGCTCTAATGTCAGCTACTACATGAAAGATGGAGCGATTTTGGATGACACCTTTGAGACAAGGTGCAGCCTGGCATTTGGGATGCACCTGGCAAGGCAGCAAGCTGAAGTATATAGTCCCTGGGCCATTCTCTAGAGTGAGTGGGTTCCTGTCCTTCCAGGAAAACAGTCCATCTCTCAAGTCTCAGAGCCTGCAGCTTTTCCTGGTCCTGAAGATTAAGGATCTTGGCTTCCCTTGCCCAATTCGTCTGGTTTTGAGCCAGGAAAAAATGGTAATTGTGTAGAGGTTCAGAACCTCAATACCTGTGAAGTTAAGAAGTAAAATTACTCTACTGTAAAAATTGCTTAGATGGAGCTCAAAGGAAGAAAAGATTGTCTTATATACTCATATACCATCCTGGTTGTGACAGCTGTGGACAGTGGGGCTGAGCTACAGGCATATTGCTTACAGCTGATTTAAACTAAAGTAAAATGCATGTGCTGCTTTTCACAGGCACTAGACCATGGGGAGGGACTGAGTCCTTACTAATTAGTCTGTCTCATGCCAATCTCTCCTACTGATAGCTTCTTTCTTCAGTAAGTACAAGAGGTCCCAAAACAAAATATCCTTCTCACATATAATTGGACATATCCAGGGTACATTCAGGTACCAGGGAAGGGCCATCATAATATTTCACAAAGATGCTGGCCTCCTCCTAATCCAGACTAGGTCATGGTTGAGGTATGAGCTTCAGACTTTTTTTCTTTTTTTTTTTTTTTTAATAATCTGGATTTACATTTTGGCTTAAATTTTTAATTTCCTGCCTCTCTAAGATCAAACTGCACTTTTAACCAACTCTCCTTCTCCTTCTTCTTCTCCTTCTTCTGTCTCCTTCTCCTTGTCCTTTTCTCCTTTTCTCCTTCTTTCCTCTTCCCCTTCCTTCTGGAAGCAAAACTTCTGAACTTGAAAGATAATAAATGTTGAAGGGGGGACTTCACTAAAGGAAGCCATATTTTTTCTCATAGATCAGCTTATCAACACAAATGGAGACCTTTTCCTGACTGTAAGTTTTCATCTGTAGTCAATTTAGGTGTTTCATTTGGCACATTTCCTATGCCACTTGAAGTTCATTCTACTTGAAGTGCTGCAAATATCTTTGGTGAGGGCTCAGTACAGAGTGCATTTTTAAATGTTGGAGGAAAGGAAGGCCTTTTAAAACATATGCTCCATTATTTGTGAGATACACATACAAAATTGCATATTAACCCAAATGCTTTTATAATGAAGAGACTCGCAACAAACAGTAAATTGTGTTAATCTGTGGATATATACATAAAGAGGTATTTCACTTGTTGTAGCATTTTAAGAACCTCCATTGCCCAAAATTCAATTTGAGAAATAAGACATTGGTTCTACTCCTTAATAGATTTTAAACAATTCAGTCCCTATTTTTTGTGCACTTAAACTGCTACTGGACAAGAATTATGCTAAAGTCTGTTTTGGCCTAGGAGCAAAACAGTAAACTTCAATTAGTGCAGTATCTATGCAAGCATTTATTGAGATCAGGTGCTTGTTATCAAACCCCATGGATTTAATATTTTGTCATCATTTGGGAGCATCTGCACTGCAATAAGCATTAGACATACTGTGGTATTTGTTCTTCCAATACATTCCCAGAAGTGTCTAACTTATTCCAGAGCACTAGGAGCAAATCAAAGCTGATGTCTGGCTCCAGTGACAAAAAAAAAAATTGAACACACAGAGAATTTTAAGTATGAAATGAATATAGGAAACTCTCATCTTGACAGTCAAGAAGCAGCCAAAAGATGAAAATTAAAATTGCATGATGAAAGATGAAAAGGTTGAAGCCACTGTTTTGACTACTGGACCTTGCTGGAAAGATATTTGGAGAAAGACTTAAAGAAAAAGTTAAGTGGGTGAATAGCACATAAAATTTACCACTGATGAAAATACTACTTTCTTTGCACATCAAAGGTAATCCTCTTATTTTCATAAGTTATTTAACCCCTTTGGCAACCTCTGCAATGTATAAATTTTTCTGATGGAATGAAAAGTGTCTTCTTAATGGTGTACAGACACTATATGGAGAGCAGGTTGTACAATATAAATATTTATATGAGCAAAAATGCTGCCAAACTCCTGACTTGACATGGTATCTAAAATGAAAATATAACAAATATATTATGATTTTCATCTCCTTTTTCTCCCCAAATTCAGGACCTAGCTGTGTAGCCAGGGTAAAGAAATGCACCTGGAAGATTGTGTTTTGGTTAGGTACAGGGAATTCAAATGAAAGCTCCTCAAACTCGACAGTTTAATTTAGCTCTCTTAAGCTCTTTAATACCAAACTTATCAATTCTCTCTGTTAGGCATTAACTTGTTAAATGAGTCTTAATTATACATAAGCAGATGGAGATTTGAATTAAAATTACCTTACACTCGAGTGGCTTTAGTTCATTATAACATATCTTCCTCTTAATCATTTAGGCAGTCTCATCATCTTTCATATATAAAGTTATTAAAGTATTCCAATTTCCATATTTCTTCAGATACATCCACTATTAAATGGCACATAATACACATTAGTTGGTGACTTATACCATTCAATAGTTAGTGAATTATTCATGTCAGTAACAATTTTTATACTTTTATGTCATCTGTATTATTTTATTTTAAAGGGTTTATATTTATGGAATGTCTCATCTTTTACCTCATCTCAATTTTCAGTGCAAATTTGAATGCTTCACCATTTCTATTGATGTGAAAAGGATTAACATCCACTGCTGGTTTTGCACTCCCATTGTCTGAGGAATGGAAGTGGATTCAAAGTAGCTCCCACTACCAAACAAGTGTATGCTTGCTGGGAGATTTGGGAGTGAGATAAAAGAAGTCAGCATTATTATTTTCTTTTGTCTTGCTTTTGCACTATCATAATCTCTGGATTCTCTAAAATCAAGATGTTCCTTAGAATTTGCCTGTCCTGCAAAATTAAAAGGGAAAAAATGCCTAAAGGAAAAAGAAATTTGAAAGTTTTTGCAGGCTTTGATGGGTATCACCTCACCTGAGTACAATGACCTCAAAATTGGGATACTAGTTAAATTAACCATCTAGGGTAAGAGTTTAAGTTAGCTTCAGGAATAGAGAGGAGATACCTCCAAAAGACAGATGATTTCTCTCTTTAGGAAGGATGTCCTGTGGAGGACCTTTGCCCAACTAATTCAAACTGGACCTCTAACTTTTATATAGCTTTGGCAAAGTAAAGAAGTCTGTCTCAAAGTATGTTAGTACCTTTCAAAAAATGGATACAAAACAGGTAACTGTGTATAAAATGCTCCTCTTTCACCTGTTTTTAAAGAATCCTAAATGTATATGCTGAGAGACTCATGTGTCTGTCTTAGACAGAGAAAAGCACCAAGTGATTTAATCAACTGGTTCTATGTACCTCATGGGTAAAATCAAGAAAGAATTGGACAAAATGTATCCTTTTAGTTCCAGTAAACCATTACAGCCATTCACAAAGCAAAGACCAGTGGGACTTTTCAAAGACAAAAGCATCCAATATTCCCTGCTAAAGGCAGCATACTATTCTCAGTATCCCTTTAGCTAATGTATTAACCAAATACCTTCAGTGTCAAATAATGGGTCTATAATACAGAAATCACTGTGTTAGCTGGATGATGGAGAATGACAGCTCAGTCAAAAGGCTGAGTTTGCACTGGCAAACACGGCAGTCATCTCTGAGCAAAGGGATGGGCTGTGAGAAGCTTTCGTATAAAGAGGATACTGACATTGACCTCAATGTTTTTAGAAGGAAAGGAGACTCACTGCATCCTGAGAGCCTCAGCAAGACACTTTGACCTTGTGGCCATTTCACTGCCTAGTTCCTCTGAAAATACTGATGCCCTATAAGATGTGGATTTATCATGGTTAATCTCAATGAATTCCAGTTCTACTTTCTTTAGAGAGAGAGAATGCTGCTGCTTGCCTAACAGAAAGTTTATGAAAAAAAATACCAACGCATGTGAGGCTCTGAGGAGTTGGGGAGAGGAGATATCAGTTGGAAGGGACCTACAGCCATCATCTAGTCCAGCTGACCAACCAATCCAGGCCTGACCCAAAGTTTAAGCATGCTATTTAGGGCATTGTTCAAATGATTGAGGCATGGACCACCCCTCTAGGAAGCCTAGTGTCTGACCATCCTCTCAGTAAATAAATGATCCCTTATGCTCAGTCTCAACTTCCCCTGGTGCAGTGTTAGACCATTCTCACATGTCCCATAACTGGATCCCAGGGAAATGAGATCACAGCCTCCCTCTCCACCTCCTCTACTCAGGAAGCTGTAGAGAGCAAGGGGGTGACACCTCCGCCTCGTTTTCTCCAAACTAGACAAATCCAAAGCCTTTAGCCATGTCTCATAATACATTCCTTCCAGCTCCTTCTCCAGCTTTGCTGCTCTCCTTCGGTACATTTGAGTACCTTCACCCTATTCTTGAATTGTGGAGTCCAGCAGACAACGCTCCAGCTGAGGCCACACCAGGGCTTAATACAGTGGGATAATCACTTCTTTTGACCAGCTGGTGATGCTCTGCTTGATGCATCCCAGGAAGGGGTTTGTCCTTCTGGCTGCCAGAGTACTCTGCTGACTTATGTCAAGCCTGTGGCCAAACAGCATGCCCCAGATCCCTTTCTGCAGGACTGCCTGCCAGCCACACCTTCATCAGGATGCCACAGCACAGAGATGTTCAGTTGTCAACATGGCAGTGAAACAGAGCTGAAATACCAAACTCCTTATGAGCCTGGCCTAAGAACTTTTAAAGAAAAAAAATCAGCTTATCTTAGCTTAGTTCAGCTAAGCTTAGCTTAGCTTAGCTTCCATGAACTGCTAATGTCAGGGCATGTGGAGTAAGAAGGATGAGAAGGACCAGAAGATGCTGTGATGATCCCTCTTCCTCATGGTGACGCTGAAGAATAAATGTGGTGCAGTGTTCTGTTGCTGGAAGATGGAAGCTAAATTTCACCACCTAAGAATAAAGAAGGTGATTTCTTGTATCCTCTCCCACATAGCTGGCGTGCACAGCTTAGTACCAAAGCACCAGTTTGCAGGAGGCTGTACTTGTACAGAGGCAACAGTGCTTACAGTCCCCTGCATAGACTCACATCCACAGCAGCTCCTCACCATGCCACAGTGGGACCTACTGTAACTGCAGCAGTTTTTTGCTGGAAAATGTTAAGATATAAAATGTCAAAGATAAAACATATCACATATCATATAAATACACTGCTTTATGCCCATTCGCAAAAGCACTGTTCAAGGAAAAATTAGTTTATTTAACTTAACTCCTCTAAAATATTACAGGGAAGTGTGTTATTGTGTTTATTTATACTCATTTTGATGGGTGAGTCACCAAGGACAAAATAATCCATGAAAGAGGAGAGAAGCTTCCCTCACAGCAGGACAATATTTTCATTATCCCATTAATAGCACAGAAGAGATATGGACAAAAGGTCCCCTCTGCTTGCAGAAGGAGACCAGTGAAATTGACTGCATACTATTCATCACCAGTCATACATCTACATGGGTTCATGGAACTGAGTAAGTCCAGTGGATTGGCATTCAATAGAGCAGCAATCAGCATCCAGGCAGGGTGAACTCAACTAGATTTGTGGCTTTGAAGAACATGGTGAAAAAAGCCATAAAGTTTCCTTAGCAATTTCCCCTACCTCTCTGCTTAACTCTTCATTTGTGACCTGGCCAATGTGGCAGAGTGCACCCTCAGCAAGTTTAAACTATACAAAACTGGAAAGAGTTGCTGACACACTAGGTGCTTGTGCTGCCATCCAGAGGTACCTGGACAGGCTAGAGAGATGGACCAACAGGCATCTCCTGAAGGTCAACAAAGGGAAATGTCAAGCTCTGAGCCTGGAAAGGACTAAGCCTATGCACCAGTATATGCTGGAGATACAGCATAGATAGATAACAGCTTTGCTGAAAAGCCTGGTGTACACTAAGTTGAACATGAGCAAGAAACATGCCCTGTCCATGGAGAGTGCCATAACCAGTCCTGGGTTCCCTCCACAAGACATACATGGACATGCTAGACTGGGTCTGGTTAAGACCCATACACATGATTAAGGGACTGGAGCACCTGTCAAAAAAAGACAGGCTGAGACAGCTTTGTCAATTCAGCCTGGGAAGAGAAGTCTCAGAAGGACTTAATCAATGTGTATAAATACTTGATGAGGGAAGAAGGACAATGGAGTCAGAATGCTCCCAGTGAGGATCAGCAAAAGAATAATAGGAAGTAACAAAAAACAGAAATACAGAAAAATCTAATTAATCACAAAAAAAACCTTTTCTTTGATGTTCATGGTCAAACACTGTCATAGGATGTCCAAAGAGGCTGGAAAGTCTCCAGACCTGGAGATATTCAAAACCTAGTTAAACACACATTCCTGATCAAATGGCTCTAACTGATCCTGCTTTGAGAAGGGTGTTGGATAGGGAGATCTCCTGATTTGCATTCCAGCCTCAGTGGTTCTGTGATTCTGTGGTCAACTAAATTACAAGCACAAAGCTTTTGGATTCAGCAAAGGACAATGACAGCTGATCAGTCATGTGGGCTGTATAAGTCATGAAGTGCTTTGCTTTCTGACTAGAGCTCTTGGCACATTTTATGTATAAAATCCAGCCTATTCCCTGCAAATGATGAAATTTGGCAATATCCTGAAGAACACCAGCAGTCCCATTCCAAAGGATGTGAACTCACAGACAAGCAAAGCCCATCAGTCCTCATCTGCATGATGGTGCCCAAACCCACAGCCCTGGGTTTCTGGAAAAACAATGTATTTTCCATTGCTGGGGTTTTTCCCCGCAGGCAACCTGCAACCAGTATGTGAATGTAATGTTAACTTCTAATTGTATCATATTAGCAGCTTCACATTGCATCTTACTAATGCTTGTTTTTTTCAGGATATAGTGAAGAAATATAATCATATTAACACTCCAAAAGCAAACACAGAGGTAGCATAAATTGTTAATGCAATCTCCTTTCAAGCAGCTTGTTTGAACAGTGAGCTGGTGTATGAGAAAATGCCAGCCTTTCAGTATTCCCAAATAGTGCAGTGCTTGCAATCCGCTGCAGCATAAACATATACATTCTGTTTAAGGTAACAGATGTTCATTTGCTGTATGGTCCCATGAGTGCCCAATCTTTTGCCTGCATTCTGCTACCATTTGCCTGAGACCCACCTGTGAGCCAGCACAGCAGTTTCTTAGACACAAGGTTGCCTCACTGATAGGTCATGTACAAAAATGGTGGGGTTTGTAGATGTATATTCTTGTCTTTCTCTGTTTTTCCTTCCTATGAGTGGGATTGTTAATTCCTCTGACTTGCATCATCAGTGGCAGTCTCCATGCATAAATGCTACAAAGCTGTTTGGATTCTTCAAACTCTGAAGATCAGCCTTTAAACAAACTAATTAAGTTTTCTGCTTGCTGCCATTGAAAGTCTCAGTCAGATATAATTAAAACTGAGCAGCAGATGACAGCAATGGCATTTGTCGGAATCATCCAGTGGTTCAAATACCATTTCTGACAGAAATGTCAGAATGATAACACTCCCATCTTTCCCATGCATGCCAGGAAAAGCAGGAAGAACTTTTATTATAAATGCCTTACTGATAACCTTTATGAATCCCAGAGCACCAAACGCAGCACACAAAATTTCATTATCCCAAGAGAGGATGCTCCTTTCCAATGAAGTACATCCTGCAGATCGTTGGGCTTTCTTGCGGTGTCTGTGTCTATTAGGACACTGTCCTAGTTTAGGGTAAATTTGGGAGGAAACCTCAAAAAGGGATTCCTCCAGAAAGCAAACTCAAACGGCCCCTCCCCCAGCCGGTCCGGGAAAACTTCCTCAGAGAAAAGTGGAAAAAAACCCCTAATTATTTAACAAACAAAATACCCACAAGCACAAATAATGAATAATATGAAACAATAAAACCTCTCGCTGCTCCAAAGAGAGATGGTAGAGCTGAGGAAGTCCTTGCCGTGGGTGCAGTTCAGTTCTCTCAGTCTTTTATCACTCCCAGTCCCTCTGGAGGTCCAGGCCCAGTGGACCGCAGGTGCAAGCCCTCGGTGTTCCTCTGGGTTTTTCAGTCCAGAACAGATTTAAACAGTTCTGAGAAAGACAAAAAAATGGTACAGGATACTTCTCTGCCTCAGCTAGCTAAAACTAACTAACTAAAAGCACAGGAGAAGTCTGTCCCACCGCTGTCCGTGCCTCAGACGAACACCACCGGAGCAGGAATGCGGAGGAGTCAGGGCCGTTTTCTCAAAACAAACTGCGCGCTGCTTCTTTCTCCCCCTTTGCTCCCAGAACCAGGTTTAAAGGTAGAGAACTCAATATACAGCACAAATAGAACAGACAACTGGGGATACAAGCATCTTAAAGTCACCCTAGGACAGACACCCATTCAGAAAATTAAAGAGGTAAAAAGCCCTGATCCTGAAGGGTGGGAGATTCCAGCCTTCTAGACAGCTAAGCTGGAAGAGATTCCTTAGAGAGTTAATGAGCTGAAACCAAATCAACATATTCCTCATACAGAAAGGGCACAGCCATAACACAGCTGTGTTAGCTATCCTTGAGCTGTACAGAAAGGTGAGAAGCCAGAGTCCCTTCTGTACAGAGTTTAAATGGAACTGTTATTGCTAAAGATCACAGAACAGCAGAGTAAACAGCAGAGACAGCCAAGAACAAATGAATAAGGGAAAATTTCTTTTAGAAATATTTTGAGATTACATTTGCTGCAGCTTCATACACAGGTTTTTCCTATTTTGTTTCATCAGTTTTGCCAACAGAATTATAACACGCTCTTCTTGCCACTCTGTCTTCCTTGCTTGAGAGTTTGGGTATTTTCTTCTTATTTCTTTTTTGTTTAGCTTTGTTTCAAATAAATGGAGAGCAAAAAGAAGAACATGTCAGAAAGGGAATCAGTGGCACTTTGAGACGACAATGACACCACTGCTGCTGCTTCAAAATCCCTCAGCTTTACTCTTGCCTGTAGCAATTACGTGTTGCCTGCATGCTGCCAGAAAGCCACCGTCACAACAGCAAGCCCAAGGGGAGGGGACATGCTGGTTGTGACTTTTTGGCAGTCCCCAGGGGAAGACCCTGGCAGTGGGTGGCTCAGCTTGGCCTCAAGATGCCGAGCTGGGGCAGTGGGATGAGCAGGGAGCAGCACTGTGGCTTATGATTCATCTTGGCTGCAGAGGAGGAGTAGCATCAGAGCAGACAGAGCAGAAGTACCTATTGCAAGTGCCTGAGTTGCAGTTTTTGCTTACTGTAACTGAGATGCAAAGACAAGACAAACCACTAAAAATAATAATAATTGGATGCTTCTATTGAGCAATAATTAGAACATGGCCGAAAAAGAAACCATTAGCCCTAATATACTTTTTGAAATGTTGTATTTGTAGAGGTGAACCTGATTGCTTACTTTTCCACTTTACTACTCTGTCTTATCGTCAGGAAAATCATTTCTCTGGGGCGTAGTCAGACCTGAGGCCGTGTTCTGCCCTAATTATCCTGAGAGATTTTCCTGCTGGAGTTGAGCAAATATTTCTATTATATTGCTTTTTTGTTTGGTTGAGGAGGAGGACACAAGTACCTCTTCTACCTGCAGGGGTACTTGTATTGCATTATTACCCTAGCTCTAGATTTGCAGATAATGGTGTGTGACCTAACCAGGAGCAGCATTGCTCTTTTTCTCTTGAACTCAGCAGACCATACAACACTGTATTGTGCACTGAATGCAGCAGCACAGTCTTCTGCCTGAGCTCCTTTTTTTAGTAAGAAATCAAAGAACATTTACACTTTCCTTTCTTTTGACCTTTATTAGATAAGTGGGCACCTTAATCAGGATGTTTTTAGGTGAGAAGGAAGTCTGGAAGGATTGTATTCTGGGATGTAAAGGTCTCAGGGATCACTCAGTGTTTGTGGCAGAACTGTATTGAAATTAACATATTACAACAGTTTGTGTCAGACTGAATTGCAAACTTTTCTGAAGCAGGGTGAACAGAAAGGTCACATTCCTCATCAGCTCATCTATTAGGCTGCATGAGGGTGTCTGAAGACGTTAAATTCTTCTTCCAGGAAATAAAATCATAATTTCCCATTTCCAGGTCCCAGCTTTGCCTCTGAATTTCCATTTACTTTGAACAAGAGCTAACTTCATTACATGGGTGTATTGTTTTGGTTTCAGAAAGGATCCTTGTTTAAATTATAACATGCCATTAGCAAAGATCCTTTTGTAGTGACTGCAGTTAATACAGAGTTCTTTTCTGTCTTGCTCACCTCGGCACAAGTGCATATTGCGCCCTTTGTATTCTGTCAACTGAAGAACCTTCAGAATGATCTTCTGCCCCCAAAATTGATTTAACACCTTTTGCTATTATGCAAATAAAATGGGAAAAATAAGTTCCTGTATTCTTTCAACGAGCTGAAACTGGAAGCTCTGGACTGCTTACTCAGGTAGCAGCATAAAATGGGAAATGCCTACACATCCATGTCTGTCAAGCTGCACAACAGGAGAGCAGCCGAGCACTGAGGTACCCATCCGCGTCCAGGGCTGGGATAATGGCATTGCAGCTCAAGTGGAAGGATGAGCTTGCCCCAGCTTCATGCTTCAGCGTGCTATTGAAGTGACAGGCAATTTTCCATTGGTGCTTTGAAAGTCTTTTTATTTTATTAATCCTTTCATCAAGTAACAAAACCAGAGTCTTTTCTTCTGTTAAACACTGCTTCAAAATCTCATAGCTCCCAGTGACTCTGGCTAATCCAGGTAAAGAGATGGGCTCTGCTTCCCTCATGCCCACCTTTGCCACCTCCACGTGCCTGGGCCAGTGAGCAGTGTCAGCAAGCTGAAAATGTCAGCCCACTGCTTTGGAGCTTGTTCTTGTGCAAAGAGAGGTGGCCAGCTTAACTCATGCAGGAGATGTGCATGAGCATCTGCCATGCTTCATGGCACAGCGAACAATGCATGGTTATCACCAAAAGCCAATGAATTCTTTTCAGAAGTTATCTACTCCCTAGAATATGTCCCACAGAACTACAGCCCAAGATAAAATACCACATTTTAATATTTTTTTCCTTTTCATTTCATCTCTATCCCTTTTTTTCCTTTTTTTTTCTTCTTTTTTTTTCTTCTTTATAAAAGCATGCTGTCTTTCAATTAACATAGTAATGACCTATTGTCACCTGTTACCATGCTAATCCTGAGCTGGTGTGAAATTACTTTATAATAAACACTATGCAGGTCTGACTTTCAATTAATTTTTCCCATGCTGTGCTAAATCAGATTAACTGTACCCCACCCTTTTGACCACAGATATAATTCCTTCCTTATAATGAAATAGAGGATTAATTTATATGAAGCATATCTATACACATTTGCAAATAAATGTAAAGATAGACTTTGTACCATATTTGCATTGCTCACAGTGTCAGGTTGAATACAGACTCTGAGATTATTGATTAATATGTTCACCGGGGTGCCAAAGGATATTGCTGGTTTATTATTATTATTATTATTATTATTATTATTTTCACTAAATATCTACAACTAAAAATAGGTAAACAAATTTAGTACCTTCCACAGGGAATTATACCTAATGCTGTACAGCATTATGATGATCCCAAAAAAGTAAACACTGCAAAATGAACCCAATCACCATTAATTTACTAAATTGCCTGTCATCCTTCTTGGATGTACATACTTACAATGTGGCCAAATACATAATAAATGCAACTGTGTTATCTTTTAGTAGTCATTGACATTATGAAGATGGTTGATAGCCTGAGTGAAGCCTTTCAAAACATGTATACCAGTATAGGGAAACTATATAAGGCAAATTTTTTAATCTTCATCTTCAATGCAGAAAAAGCTTTCAAAACTCCTTTTGGTCTTAGTAATTTCTAGGATATAGTAGACTGCTCTGGCATTTCATTATCAAAAGTAATATAAACACAGAGTTGACTTTTGATTTTTCTTTGCACAATCATTTTCTCTTTCTTGCTTAATTTTGAAGTCCAAAGGTGCAGAATTATTGCAAATATGAATCTTCTCCTTGGAAAAGTAAAAAAAAATAAAGATGAAAATTAGGTATTTCTACAAGCTTATGGTTGCCTATATTTCCTTGTGCTTATTGTTCATTTGACTCCATTTAACATACCTGACTGGTCCGAAATATGAAGGTTTTCATCCAAATTTAGCTCCTTGAGGATCATATTGGCAAACTGTCAGGCCAAACCTCAACTCAGCCAGTTGTTTTGTTTTGTTTTTCTTCACTAGCTGCATTGTACTAGACACTTCAGAGCTAGGCTGGAGCACCCTGCACCCAGCTGGATCACTCTGGCTCCTTGCATCCAACAACAGGAGCAGCATCAGAACTGTGCCAGAGGTTCAGATTTACCTCTCATTCACAGTTCCTCCTTTCTGGAGCAGCCTGTCAACCACATTTTGCTGTTTCAGCAGCTAATCCAGGGGGAAAGTCAGGGTGTTTTACTTTTTGTTAGTAAGGGTGAATGTCCTGTCCAGTGGTGTACCTTTGAGACAGTGAGTGATTGATTTCAGGCATACAAGACCAGGACTAGATGAGATTAAATACAGTTTTCTTTTGTGCTTCCTATCGATTCTTTGAAACAGTACCACTGCTGTAGACAAGGAAAAAGTCATTACATATTCAGTGTTTATTGGTTTAGTACTGAAATTTCAATGCACTAATTTTATTGCTTTTCTCATACTGTTTGTGAAGTCCAAGTGTACAATAATAAAGTAGAAAAACCATATGCATGCCTGGAAGGATAAGAAATGGCAACACGACCTACAGGATGCAAGAGCTGGGTATTCTTGACACTGTGGTGCAGACTGTATAAATAAAGTGAATAAACTGGGGTTAGCATTTGGAGTAATACATTCCAGGAACAACAAAGTGAGCTAAATTTAGTTAGATCAAGTCAAACAAGCACAATCTCCACAAGGGGATTAAGGAGGTTGGAAGAGACATCAAATTATTTTTTCATTTTTCTTGGGACTTTCTATTGCACATCAGTAATGAAAGGTCTTATCTCTGTCTTTTGTTATGTAGCCTTTTGTACATATGATCTGACTTGGACTGATTCCAGCTTTGTTATTATTGAAAATCTGCTTTCAAATGCAAACATAAAACCACCAATGTAATAACCAGTATTCTATTTACAATGACAGTACTAAATGAGTGAGTCATTAATAGTTTTTTTACATTATTACTTAATGTTTTACCAAATATCCATAAAATTTCACCATTACCACCACTTTCACCCAACTGCAACTACCATATCACCACATGTATGAACTGGTTACAAGCTTTAGCCACATTAATATAATCTCTCTCACACACACATTTCTTTCAACTACTTTCTTTGCTTTGAAGAAAGCAAAGAGAGGAGAGATCACATAAAATTCTCCTGCCATAATAGCCGAGAGAAGATAAATACCTTCAGTTATGATATTCCAGTCAGCAAAGTTCACTCTAGTTTCCCAAATGTTAAAGTATTGACAGCTCCTGTCTATCCATGTGCTGAAAATCAACATGTCCTCTCACCTAGTAAAGCAGGCCACCAGCTCTCTTTTCCCATTGCATTGCCTATCTGCTTTAGTAGACACATGACATTAATTAAAGTCTCAGAGGGAAGTAAAAGCAACAGACTGCATTTCAGTTTGAAGGGGTTGGTAAGCACTGATTATCTTTCTTCTTATGCCTGCTTACTTCCTACATCTTTGAACATATGATGTGATGGAGAGCGGTGATGCAAAGCTGCCGTGCTCAGCTCCGGGCAGATGCACAATGATGGGTAGCAAGTTCTACCACTCCATGTTCATCTACCATGAGGTGTGGGGTGGGGGGAATGTTGCTGAACACATACAGGGGACCTCTTCACCAAAAAGAAGTTACCTTCTCCAACAGAGCCTACTGCAGATTTATATTTGCTGTGAGATTCATATTTGTTTTGATCCTGACGCCTGCCTGACTCTGGACTCTGCTCTGCCCTTTTGGAAATCAGCTCCAATCAGAGAGGTGAGGGCACATAAAACAGACCTGTCTTCTAACCATGCAGCACTGAGAGGAGCAGGTAATCAAGCCCAGCTGCTGTGGACAAAGGAGAAAAAATGCAGTAGGGGAAACCAATCCTGGGGTGGCGTAAAAGGTGTTAAAATTAAAGAGACATAAGTAATTTTGCTTGGAAAAAAAGATAAAAATGTATTTTCTGAGAGAATGGGGTCATGAGTTTTACTGATGATGGGTGAAGACAAGCCTCTGAGTTTCAAATGTCAGGCAGTACTGCTCTGGGAAATAAGGTAACGTGAAGCATCACTACAGCTCATGAAAAATATCCAAAATAACATGAAAATATTCTTCAGGCAGAAGGAGAGGAGGAAGCATCTTCTTGAACAGTATACAACTGCATTATTCAAAATCCATGTAAAAGGAGAGAGATACCACTGAACAGTCTTCTGGTGGGTGTTGTATTGGGAACAAATCAAATTTTCACTGTCAATATGCAAGTGAAACAAAAACTGGCTGAGTAACCAGATCCTTTCACAGGTATCCATGCATGAGTACATTGCTCATTAATGACAAATAGTGAATATAAAAACATCCTCCCAAACCAGGAGTTGCTGTCAGAGGATGTGCCTCAACCACAGCAGAAACTGTTCGTTACAAGCTGTAGAAAATGAATGTGTTTTCTTCTGTCCAGCTCAATACCCAGGACAGACATAATTCAACAGGCAATTTTTGTGCTCAGGACATTTGAATATAAAAGCAGCTATTCCACTGACATTCAATGAAGAAGAGAGCAAGGGAGCAGGTATCTTAAATGAGTTCAAGAAGTAAGTCATTAACAAGAAAGTAATGATAATAGAATTGGTTTCTGCAACAGCAGATGGAAGCACAGGTATAACTGGATCCAAAGCTTTGCTGCTTATAATCATCAGCAAGCACTCCGTGGAAATGTGAATGGCTTTTAACATTATGGGAGCAGTAGTAAAAACAAAAAAAAACCCACCTCCATTAACTCCATTTGAGTCAGAAGCCTTTGTGTTTCAAAGGCTGCTTGATTAAGCTGCTGCAGCTTGTAATGATCTGATTTTACACACTGAGATGAATGAGCAAAGGTATGGTTTTGCTGAGGCTTTTCCACTGCTTAAGATCAGCAGTCTTTCAATCAGGAAATGAAAACTCTCTGATGATCCTTCTCAAAAGAAGAGTTTACTCTTCATTTCTCACTTCTGAGTGACTTGGCTACAAGGCAAATGAACATAAAAAAATGTTGGAAAATGGAATAATATTACTAAGATGCTTTGTGCAGTGAGTAGATTCAAACCTGACTGAATGAAGAGGTCAGAAAGCAAATACTGCAGAGTTTCATGGCTGTGTGAAGAATCCCAGAGGACTGTGACGGCAAAAGTAAGTGGAAATGCCAAGAGGAATCATGACTCTCATACATACTGGTAGGGCAGCTCCATGTCTAGCTGCCCTTGAATGTGACAGTGCAAGAAAAGGACTGCAAAAGAAAGCAGAAACCTCATCCAATCCTACAGACCAGGGCTTGTGCTTTGTAAAGCCAGACCTGCACTGTTTCATGCAGAAATCAGCTAGCAGGAGGTGGCTCTGGTCTGCAAGTTTATGTCTCAGAAATCTAACTCAGGTCTACAAGACAGGATCAGCATTTAAGGGGAACAAGTTTTGGAAAAAAATCCATGTTAGTTTTCCCTGTGGTGTATTGAGTATCACCCATTGTCCTGGCTTCCAAAAATGCTCCTGGCCCATCCCTGTGGCTTCAGAGAACTGTGCCTCAGCTTTCATTCTCTGCACATGTCAGTGTTGATATATCTGAGACAATCCCCAGGTGAGCCTGGCCTGGGAGTAAGGAGTTTCCCTGCTCTAGGAAAACATTCAGTGGAGCCTTGACAAGGTGGGAGCACTCCAGAGATTCTGCCACACGGTGTTTTTTCCAAGGTCTGT
Organism: Aegithalos caudatus; assembly: GCA_013389925.1. Classification (NCBI taxonomy): domain Eukaryota; kingdom Metazoa; phylum Chordata; class Aves; order Passeriformes; family Aegithalidae; genus Aegithalos; species Aegithalos caudatus. Next base: position 62,608 of record WEIU01001706.1, on the reverse strand, counting down.
AAACTCATTTGGGGTCTCTGAGTAGCTGTAATAATTAATTGCACCTCCAAAAACAAGAGAAGATTTTTCAGGACCCGTTCAGAAAGAGGTGCTCACCTTACCCTTCAGGAACCAAAGAAATGCAGGAAATCAACTCAGGTGGCTCATGGTTCAATGCTATCATGTGACGTATTGGCAGGTTTTGAGCTGCTATCCATGAAAAGTCCAAATGCTTGGTTTAGGTTCAATAGTGCATTGGGGTGGAAGGTTAGGAGTTATGTGTCCCAGGTACTATGTGGATTAAAGAAAATACCTCTGTAACTCAGTGGCATATTGTGGGCTTTGTTGCTGTACTCTCCCAGTGACACTGGTGCAGGACAAAGACTCTGGGAGGTCAGTTTGCCCAAGGTGCAGCTTTGCCACAAACATATATTTATGACAAGATAATCTGTTGCAGATGGAGACACAGCAATAAGTCCTTCTGCTCCAGCAGTATCTTCTACATTGATTTCCTGACTCCTGCTTTGATCTCCTACACTGGAGAGCTGCTGTTCTACACAAATGTCTTTCCCTGAGAAAACCTCTTGGGGAATAACTCAGTATTTTTCAACCAAGTTGAGGTTACCTGTTTACATTGCTGTCTTCCACCTGTAAATACCTTTTAGCTGTTCTTATTTTCATTTTCTTACTTGCAAAAATGGTGAATTCTTACAACATGGATGCTCTGTATAGAAGTAGTATTTGGAGCAGTTTGCAAAAGACATCTAAAATACATTAGAATTTTAGAAGTTTAAACTTTTTTTCCCTAGGAATTAAGCATGCAATTTAAAACAACATTTTCTGTCTTGGGTGGTTTCATATGCCATATCACACGCAGTGGTCCAGGTAGAAAAGCTGTATCGATCCACTTCTAGAACCCACAAGTAGAGAAAAAAAGTTGGATCCATTCTTTTATGTGTTCTCTTTAAAACCAGAAAACTACTCATTTACTGTAACAAAAATTAATCTAATGAGCAAACTAACCAGTCTTTAATTCAATGGAAGTACTTACATCTGCTAATGTGCCATTTAACGTGCTGTGTAATACAATTCTGCATTCCTAATTGAAGAAAAATTTACGTGTGCTATATCAAATGTCTCATTAGTTGCATTTCAAATGTCTCCCTGAGTCTAATTATGACCCATACCAGGCACAAAAAATAAGAAAATTAATTATAACTAGTTCCTGTTAGGTTGTCTAAAGTGAAATAACCATGACCATAGCCATGATCTGAAATCCCCAGAACCTGAAAGAAAAACTTTGCTGAGTTCAGTGGGCCCCGGCTCCAATCTTGTGACCATATCTGCTCCACCAGCATTGTAAAAACAGGTGGAGGGAGCCCAAAGTATTTTGGAATGCACAGGCCTAAGGGCAATATTAAAAATGCCGTAAACTGCTGATAATCCCTTCATAGATGTCTCTAGTCTCACAACAAATGAACACAGCTTTTGAGCAAGCAGGGAGAAGAAACATAGACAACGTGCTTACAAAATGCATTAGGACTGTTTTGATGAGAAACTCAAGTAACTGAGCTGTTTCGTCTGTGAGACAGATTATTAGATATTGTCAGTTTTAGTGGGATTTTTTTTCTTATGGTTCTTACAGCATTCTCAGTGAAACAGCTCTCAAGAAATAGGATTTTCGAAAGGCTTATGCTAAACCGAGTGTGCTGCATTTTGACTATGAAAAAGCTTGCATCACTTTATAGATATTTACCTCTGGTGCACTGAGATACTACAGTTGCCAGTAAAAAGTGGGTAGGAATCTTTTGTTAGCTTTAGCTGAATTGCCTTACTGCTAACGCCTTCCAAGTCTTTGTGTGAATATCAACGAAACAGAGTTCAGTTTACTTATATTATCAAGCATACAAACAAGTAGGCAAAGAGACACATTTCTCAACAAGAGAAGCCCATGCACAAGCTAACTTTAATTTCTTATATTCCCTTGCAGGAGTTGTAACATGAAATCAGGAATTCCTGCTCTTGTGGACAGTTTTACTGAAATAGAGAACCTACACAGTGAGTTCTGCAGTCTTCAAGCCCTCTTCTTTCAGTCTTCAGTGGCAGAATGTTTGTCAGTTAAAGAAGAGGTACATCATACTTAACTCCAAAACCAGTGATTTTAAAGCAGCTATTTTCCTAAACAATATTTTCCTTTCTGAATCCCAGCTTCTATATACTGTGAAAACAAATGCACTGTGGCAGCAAAAATGGGAAACCCTTCATAGACTGGTTGATACATTCCTGGATAAAAGAAAAACCAATCATCTGCTGCTGAAGAATGATTCTCACTTTCTGTAAACAAGAAGCCATACCAAAGAAGGGTTGAAAATTAATGTGGTTACCTCTGAGAGGGAAGCTGTAACCTTCACAGAGACTTTCTTTCCAGCTGTTTTCAAAGGCACTGTAATGACTTCAGAGAACTGCAGTGACTCATTTTAGTTGATGACTACATAACTATTCATTTACACTTAATGAGTTTATTCCATCAGGTATTGGACAAATTCTAAACAAATAATGCCACTGAATCATACACATCAATAAATTTGAGCACTAAACTGATTCTGGGCAACAAAGGTAATGATAGAGAGAGCGGAAGAAAAGCTTCTTCCAATTAATGAAAATGCCCTCTGTATTTTCTAATGGCTCAAACATTAATTTGAAAATGGCTTTCTCGGCAATAATTTACAGACAACCACTTCATAATGGGGAAACAATTCAAATTTATGTGCACTCAAACGGTGATGATCTGATTAACTTATTAAATTCTTGTTGATCCTACAGTCCAGATGAAGTGTACCATTCTTCATGGGTTTCATACCTTGCAGTTTTAAGTTCTCACATTATCAGACTTCAGGCTTCAGTTGCTAGTGAAGGTCTTTTCTCTGGGACGTCTTCTGGTACAGAGTGGACAGAACCAAGATCCCAGGGATTGATTTAATTTGTCTCTTTCCATTAATTCCAAAGATATATTCTCTTCCACACTGGAGGAGCACTTGATTAAATTTAGCACTAGAATTCACATAGTCCTCAGCCACTGTGGAGTATAATTTAAACAGTGTGAAATATTAGATACACACAATTCAAGTTAAAGCTGATTCAGTCAGGGGATATCCATGCTGGATTTAAGTTCAAGAAGCTTAGCTTGAACCATGTCAAGCTTAATGTCCTTCAAAGGAAGCGAGTTAGCTTTTGAAGCAAGAAAAGATAAAAAATCATCCATGGGAAAAGACAAAAGAACACAGTCAAATCAGTCTGCCAAATCTAGTGTCCAGTGGCTTTAAACAATGATCAGTAATACCAATTTATCTGCAATGTATTTGTCAGCTGGAGCTACCCCAGCTTTAATCACCATCCCCTTGGATTTTTTGCACAGCCTAGATAATTCCAAGGACAGTACAAAGTTGTTCAGACCCTCAGATATTGTGTAGAAAAGACTACTGAGGCACCACACACTAGCATAAATTACTGTAAATATGTAACTATCTCCAGCATCGCTTTCACAATCAAAGAGAGGCTTCTGGTGGATATGCAGTGTGGCATATTAAAGTGTTCAACATATTGGTATTGAGTAAACATGAGCCCCAAAACGACCAGCCCTTCATTTACCACTCTGCTTCATGGCTAACTTTGCCACTTATTCTCTGTCCTCTTTCAACCTTGGACCATTCCAGCCTTGCAGGGTGTTATCAGTGTAGTTCAACATTGTTCAGACAGAAGATGGACTTGAAGCATAACTATATTTTCAGGTGTGACTTAGGTGTCATGACTCTCTCATGAATAGCCTCCTGAATCTGTAATTGCCTACATTCAAGAAATAGAGAATTGCTTAAAAATATCAAAATATTTTAGCCTATTATAGACAAAACTCAAATTTCTTTCTCCAAAAGTGCCCTGAGTCTTGCCCAGTGTATGTAAATTCTGAATAAGCCTAGTTTCTTTACTGGATGGGAATGTACATTTTCCCTATTCATTGAGTATTTTTCTTGCTTTTTTATCAGTACAAAATTCCAGGTTTGTCCATTTACCATATTTCCCTGTTAACATTATCAATCCCAATATGTAAGTGTATAATCTCACTTGTTACTTCCATTCATTCTGACACTGAGTCTGGGAGTCCTTCCCATTCGCCCAATAAGAACACCCTCTCTTTTTGGATACCAGTATCTGAAGTCTGGATCAATCTTTCCTTAAAACTCTGTGGAAACTTAGAAAGTTTGATTCTTCATCTGAATACAGTTTAAATAAAAAGAAGTGTCAGTTTGACAGAAATTATCTGCAGAAATCCATTTTAACTGACAAGAGCCGCTAGCTGTGTTCACTAGGGTTCCTCTGCACAAGGCCCCCTTGAAGAAGTGAGGTACATGAATTAAATATGTAAAGTCAGCATCCTTACATTAAGTTTCTTCTAGAAGCTATCCAAAGCCAGTAAAGGACATTTTATTTCCAAGTGAAAGCAACCACAAATGGTTTAATGCTCTGTAGCTTACTTGTGTATTCTTCCCATCTTTCCTTGTTTCACTTCTACTACCACGACCATTTCCCCCTTTCTGTTTGTCCACAGGTATTTTAAAATGCTGTGTTGTTGTGGCTGAGATTAAAGACTTTATTTTAACTCCTGCCATAGCAAAAGTGAAATTCCTGCCTGATACAGATGCATACTCTATGTTTCAGGCAGGACAATTCTTAAGTGCACCACATGAAGCACAGCTAGAAGCAGCACCAAATACATGAAGTAAAGCCAAGTCAGATTCCATGAGCACAGGCTAATTCTACCTACATATAGGAAGGACCATGGTTCTAGTAGCTATATATGTCACCACCATTAACATTATTCCTGTCAGCCTGGGATGGGGTTAATCATGGCTCAGCTTTTTAGTCTAGTGCTCAGTTACATTCTATTGTCAGGATGACATTCCTTTTTGTCTCTGGTTTCCTGGCATGAAAGAAAGGCAGACGGCTTTCTTCATAGCTGCATGCATGCTCCTCTGTATTCCCTGCACTGCTACGAGCTCTTGCTGAAAGGTAGTCCAGCAAAATTTCATCCTAGTCACTAAGGTATATTCATTCTTTGTACATGTAGAATTTTAAGAAATCCAGCTATTTGAGATAGGAAGGCTTTCTTTGGTAAAATGAGTCTGCTTATTGGCTCAAATCTTGTAATACAGGCTGCAGCCCAAAGCACATTTTTATGACCACCTTTCAGTGTTAAAAAAGATCCCATGGCCTCTTGAAAATACAGTACCTCTGGCAGCATTGCTGACAGTCTTAACTAAAGCAGTATAAATGCATAAATAGAAGGGACAAGGTGAAGGCCTTCAGGGCATTTCCCTAAAATAGTAACAGGTCTCTGACTGGTATTTAAAGTGAATTTTCCCTCAATGGGAGACTATATAGCCAAAACTAGCTGTCATTCTAACCAGGTGACAAAAGGATAGTATTCTTCTATCAGCTGACTGAAATTATCACACAGAAAAAAAGGCCCATTTTTCTTCTTTAATTCAGGTTGCAAGCATATATCTAAGTTTTTTGAGAAAGCTTTCTACAGAGAGACCTCAATTCATTCTTTCTTTGGCACTGCCTGGTGAGTTTTAATTCTAGTGGTCAGCGCTGGGCTCTTGCTGAGCACAACACAGCAGCCACAGAGCCTGGGACAGAGGTCAGTGGCAAATAAAGTCATATAACATTTGTGCAGTGCTAAATGCAGGTCACCAATTTTACCTATCCCATTAATTTTAATGGTCTGGTCTCATCAGGATAAGGTAGATTGCTAAACTTCCACTATCCAGTAATGCTGAGGTGTGAGGAGTTGCCCTTTGCAGGATGGAGGGTGTCACTTTTACCTAGTCTAGGTATCACTGGGAGCTTAGGTTGTGTGTGCAAGCTATAAATTAACTGTTGCAGCAGCCTGAATCACTTATGTAGTATTTCAGGAGCCATATGTCAGTGTATTTCAAAATTGCAATATATCAACAACTGTCTGAGGTACAGAACATGAGATAAAAAGAAAATGGGATAATAATAAAAAAAAAAGGATTGGGCAACTATGAGTTTCTGATGAGCACCTTCAGAAGTCATTGCTCATATGCCAGATTTTGCTAAAATCAGTTCTGGTAAGGCTGTAGGCAAGGAGAGGGAGAGACTGATGGACCTGGGTACAGCATAGAGACCCCTCAGCTCTAGTAGCTTGAGCTGGCCCTTTGTTTGGCCTTGTGCCATATCTTCGAGAGGTAATTAGTTCAGGGTCATTTAAAATGTGCTCATTTGACCAAATGCAGCACATACCTCATCAAAAGGAGAGGGATTTACATCAGTCTTACCATTTGTATTGAGGTTGACGCTAGCTGTGATGGGAGCTATATATTTATAGATGCCTCCAGAAAGCTTTGCTCTGTCATGTACTGCCTGATAAACAAGAGAATGAGATTTTGATACCACTTGAAACAAAAAAAGGGGGAAAGGAGATGAGGAATGTCATTTGATGGGCACTGATAGGCATTTATTCACCACAACCTAATTCACTGCTCATTTCTGGTGCCCAGGGCAATGAATAACATATTAAGTAATATTAATGTGAAATATGGTTTCTGCTACAACAGCAATATTAGGAAAGAAACTGCCATTATAGGTAAAAAACATACATTTTCATTTTTTTCAGAATCCTTTCCTCAGCTGCAGACTATGGCAATATGGCTAGTTACATTAATTCTATTATTACCAACTCCAAAGCCTAGGACTTTTCTATTACTTCACCAAACAACCCTATTCTTCTAATTCCATTTCCTTCTGTTCCTAAGTACCTTCCAACCCCTTTTTAATGTATGAAGGAAGCAGGAAGGGAGCTTACGTTTTTATGTCTCTCAGCACTTTTAAAGATATTAACCAAAGCTGTTTATTCCCCTCTCTCTAGAAAAGAAGAAGCTTGGAAACAACTTTTTATTTTCTAAAATCCTGGAAACCAGAGTGCATGTTCCCAGGTGTATTTGATCTAATATTTTATATCAACATGCTCATTTCTTTCATGAGGAAAGCAGTAAGCAGATGAAACTGGGAAACACTAGTAAGAAAAAGCAAAAAAACCCCACATGAAATATGATATAAAATTGCAGCAATAATATTTATGTTCTTTTACACACATTCCCATGAAGTATAAATCAGGATAATGCTGAGATTATGCTCCTTCCCCTCTTTAGTGGAAGAAGAAATGCAAATACTCTAGACATTACAATTCATTTCTTGCCTCTCTATATATGACACAGAGGATTTTTTTTAATATGTGATTGACTTGTAGCTGAAAATAAAAATACCTGTACTAAAACATGTGAAAATTCATACATTAACAAAGAGAAACCTTGAAATTAAGCAAATAAATAAATCTTAAAAGTTAATGCCTGTTAAACATGGAGGCAATGTTCACTGCAGTTTTTCTAAGTGTGAGATACAAGTACCTGAAGTATAAAAAGGTTTCAAAAATCAGCATTTTAAGGAAAATCTCACCAAGTTTCTTAATGAATTTCTGATTTATTTTGAACAAGCTTTGCTAACCTGACAAGCTGAGTTAAATCTGTTTGTATTTTGTGTCAACCCCACTAACAGGTGACAGTGTCAGCTTGCTTCAGTTAAAGGTTGTCTAAATTGGTCTCCCCTTGCTGCAAGGTTTGAGGGCAAGAGCCTGCTTACCCCAAGGTCTCTGTATTCTCAGTGGAGGGAGAGGAGCCTCCCCAGGAGTGAATCAGGTCCTCTACATTGACAGTGCAGTCTATGCCGGTATCCTCTCCTTTCATGGCACAGCTGGACTCCTCCACAGGCAGCTGAGGAGAAAATTGGGTAAATGCATATGTCCTGGCTTTCTGTGGAGGAAAATCTGGATGCATGGGAAGAAAGCTAGCCACACAACAGAGATGTGTGTGAATTGTGGGTGCCACACACCTCGTCTGTATTGCCATGTAGATCCAGACTGAGGATGAGGCTGTGGGGTACAGTTTGTCTAAGAGCAAGAGTACCTAAGATGAATTTTAGCTCCAGATCTAGGCTTGACCCATCTACACACTCTCACCAGCAGCTCTGTTTGCAAAGCATGTCCTTGATTATCACCCTAAAGTCCTCAGGACCCAGAACTGGAAGCTCCTTGACACCTGTGCAAGAAACAGGTCCATGGCTGCTCAGATAGAAAGGAGTGGCATGGCATTTGTCCTTTGTAAAGTAGCTTGCTGAGTAGAAAAAAAAAAAAATGCAAACATCACCCCAGGCATAAAAACATTGCATATAGCTGTGATGGGGATCCAACCAAGGCTACAAAATTGTGCTCGGTATTATGAGATTGGGGGAAGAAAAACCAAAATGCCCAATACCCCATAAGAATGAGGAAATGAAATTATTTACTTTTGAGGGTTGAAAAATAACCATGCTAAAAACAAACCAATTTAGAAAAGCAATTTTTACAGAGATGGAAGATATTTAGAATCTTTGCAAATAATTAAGCACTGTAATTGTATATTATCTTTACTTAATAGAGAAAAAGGTTAGGCATCTCCAGAGCTTTAGAAGACTGTTCTGTTATTATGACAAAATTGATAGGAATTTAATTGTTCTACTTGAGGATTATTTGCCTCTTGTCCTCATGATTATATCCTTTTGGCTCACAAACCAAAACTAGTTATCAACAAAAGTTATTAATTTCTCTTAAAGAGAGAGTTTTCTTTTGACATCTTGTGCTGAGACACTAATCTTGAATATCTTCTTCTGTAATTTATATAGAATGGCTGGATTCTCTTTCAAATTTACCTAGTTTATGTATTCTTTACCACAGGCTAATGGGTTCATCCACCTCAGAGGAGCATTTAAGCTCTTAAATTCAAAAATTAAAAGTCCTTTTCTTTCTCTGAAAAGGTAACTTGGTTGAAAGAATACAAGAAGTCTCTGTTTAGCAAAAAGTTGCAAATGAGATAGATGTCCCTAGATAGCTTTAAAAATCTTGAGCTTGATGTTCCGATGGGGAATCACCTGCAATCCACACGCCACCGTAGCCTCAGGCGCTGATGTTCATCATTCCTATTTCAATGGTTACAAAGGGATATAGACATCAGCTGTGTTGGATTGAAGCATATATATATGTACATGTAGCATGCACATTGTATATTTTATTTGCATGGTCTTTTAACACAAGAATCGTTACATTCCAGACTTCAATGGCAAACACAAGACTCCTATAATCACATGGAAAACAACCACCTCTATGCTTGCTCCAGAACAGGATTACTTTTGTTTTCCTGCTCTTCATTTCCCCCACCACTATTGTACTTTTTAGCATAGTACAAGCCTAAAATGATCCTGTGCTTGCCAATTGGTAGCCCGCCATGAGAGCCAATTTAAGCAGTTAGCAAAATCCCCCATCTGGTATCTCAACTTCCAATGTATGTCCTGCACATTAGCACAGCTGAGCTTCCAGCTGAGACCCTCTGCATTTCAACCAGGTGAGCCAAAATGCTAAGCCAGGAGGTGCCTTGCTAAACCTGTCTCATCTGGAAGTTGGTCTCTGCAATATTTTTCAGTGTTATTAAATTAGTTCATTCCATTCACAGATTCAGATGCTATTTTAGAACAGTTTTACTCTTTTCCCCAGGCAATCTGGTTTTTTATTACAAACTATTTTTGTATGAATCTTGTTCTGCAGATTTCTTGGAAAAAGAAAAATGGTCTCTCTGAGCTTAAGGTATGCTCAGTGCCTGCTGTTCACTGATTTATCACGTGAATTTGGCATGATGCCTTTTTTTTTTTTTTTTTTTGCTCAACTCCTATGTTGCTCCCTGAAAGTTTTGTTAAAAAGACCAATACCCAGGAAATATAGCACCTGTGATTTTTATGGAATACATTGTGTAGTTAAAGACTTTTGAAGTATGTTGTTTTTTTCAGAAAAGATCTTGTTATTGGCTCTCAAGTATTTTCCCTGACTGAAGAGAGGTGGTAATAATATCCATAATGAGCATATCTGAAATGTCTCCTTGTGTCATACTACTGTATTCAGTCTCATCTCTTTTTATTTTCAATGCAGTCTATGGCTAGATGCTTACGTTATTTTCAGGCCTTATTCCTCCCACCTTTGGACACATAAAAATATCTCCAGAGTCTAACTTAAAAGCATTGTCAATTGGAAAGAATAAGCACCTTCATTTAAGTTTGGGCTTTCTTTGTTAGCATGTGTCAAAGTTTTTGCCACTGCCTGTTTTGAGACAAGTGAAGGGACAATTACATTGTCAGAGATATTTCAAATTATTGTGTAGAGGAAGGGAGCTTATTAAGACAATAACCAAGGGTAAACAGAAGGAGTTGAGCCTTGGTGGTTGTATTTGGTTTGCTTAGCAGCCAAAAGGCTGCCAGCTGTTCATGTACATGGCCAATCACAACCTGGCCAGGGGCACAGCCTCTGCCTGACCAGCAAGCAAAGCACAATTGGTAGAAGACAATCTCTGTGTGTAGGTGCAAAATATGTAGATTTGATATTAAAGGTACTTTGAGCAGATGAATGTGGTATGGCTCAGAGCTGATCATACTGGGGAGTATATCGTGGTCAGTGAAGAAAGAAAGCTATTGCATGATTAATTCCTCTTAAAAAGAAGGAAAGCTGTTTTACTAGGAGGGTGGACACAGGTTGGCCAGAGAGATTGTAGAGTCTCTTCCCCTGGAGGTATTCAAACCCTAACCAGCCATGACCCTGAGCAACTTCTTCTACCTGACCCTGCTTGGGCAGGGTGGGTCAGACTGGAGACATCCAGAAACCCTTCGAATCTCTGCAGTTCTGAGACTTGGTAAAGTGTAAAGCACATGGAAGTGATGAGGACAACTTATTAAGTGAGGATGCCAGAAATATGGAATATGCTGAAGGGTGTCATTGAGGGCCTTAAGGGATGTGGAATGTGGGTGGGGAAATAAGGCTGTTGTCAGGGGTTGTTAGGGTATTGTGGGCCTGTAAGAGGGATGATAAGAGTCCCCATAAGACCATGGGCTTAGCAGTGTGGATGGAACTAGAGGTACTGGAAAGGGTGTATAACAGATGATGGAGGTGGGATTCACAAGAACCAGATTGATATATTGCCAGAGAAAATGAGGAATATAGATGATCCCTAGGAAATGTGTCTTGTTTAGGTCCATGGTCCTGAGAGGCTTCCTATGTTTCAGCATGTTTTCAGTTCTTCAAATGTTTTCTACATCTTTAGGCAGAATCTTCCCTGCCAGTTTGAGGTTTTTTGCCCAGTTGTTGTTATTGGGACAATGTTGTTATTGTCCTTAATTTTTGTTTTAATGTCATGCATCTCAGTGAGACCATTTCCCACTTTCTTGAGTTAATTGTAGGCAAGAGGTGGAAACTGCTTGCCATATGTTACTTTTTAATGAATTCTTTCTTTCTACATGCTACTCTTTGATACCATTTACTTAGTTTGGCTCTTTTATTGTGGTTACAGGGTGCTAATGCACTTCTAGCATGTCATAGAAGTCATTTCTATCAGAAGAGTTTAGCTTTGATCATGCTTTTCTTGTTATCCTTGTTGATTACCACTATTTGCATATTACTTGATTCCCCAGGTTTGTGATCTATCGTTTGGTCTGGTTCCATCCTCTCTTGTCTCTCCAGGTTCCTTGTTTGCTTTACTTTCCTGCTTTGCTCTGCTTTGGTATAAGAGATATTTCAAAACTCATTAATTTCAAAGGCAAAGGTTTGTTTTACACATTTGCTTTTTAAACTTTTGGCAGTTTTAGCTTATTTCATTACAAATGAGTCTCTGATATTCATCAGAGATCCTGTGGTGAATTGTTTGCTATTAAATTCCTAGTTGAAATAGGAAGTAAGGTAAAATGACACTTCTTCAAAGAATCAGTGCTGAGAAAGTGAGGAAAGCAGTAACTTCAGCATCAAGGTTTTGGCCAAGTGTGCTTCTACATTCATTTTCTGTACAGGTGTTATACTTCTGTCTGCATGAAAGTTTACAGTCAGCTTCTAAACTTACAGTGAGAAGCACCTACTTTTTATAGTGTTTGGGACAGTAAAGGTCATTCCAGCTGTTTGCCTGTGTCTCCCCTGTAGAGCCTTACATTTACCACTCTGTTTTGTAATTTCTAGGATGCTCCTCATTATGTTAACTGCCTATGAACCTGCTTGTTGGGTAAATGAGATATTGATAAATGGGAACTAGAGTTATTTCCAGTTATGAATGATAGTGCAAGTTTCTTGTCTGTGCCTGTCATCTTCTTCTAGTGCTCTTCTTATTGTCCTTATTGTTCTCCATATTATCAAGTGTTTGAAAAAAAAATTTAACATGCTAAAGGTTTTATATCAGTAGTTGGTTATTATAATTGAGATGTGGTCATACAATTGAAACAAAATCAAAATAATTTACTGGTTTGCAAGAAATCTTTTCTAGTAATATGAGATGAGAATACTCTGTGCATAATGAATGTAATTCCTTTTCAGAGGAGTTTGTTGGAGTCCAGGGTCAGGGACCTCGGCAGAGATGTCTGGGACCTGAGCAAGAAGGTTTGATACCTGTACAGGGGGGTCTGGGATCTGTACAGGGGGTTGGAAACCCTGGCACAGAGCCCAGGAAGAGACTGGCTTTGACTTCAGTCCATGGGAAAAGCCTCCAACACTGAGAGAGGAATTGCAAGTCACCAAAGTGTAAAAAACAGTAATGTAGTCTATCACAGGGTGCAAAAGTAGAATTTAGAATTTTTAGAATGGGGGTTTCAAGAGGACAAAATGGATAATCTGGGCGTGTCCCTGTCCATCTGCTGCTTCTTCTTGTCCTCCATCTTCTGCTGTGATGGTGACACTTTTGGATTGGTTTAGAGTAGAGACTGTCTGTCTAACATAGGTAATAAGTATTGATAATCTTTTGTAAATATAGTACACGTAATACATAGTATAAAGAATCAACGCCACCCCAAAGTCGAGTCGGTTGGGAGTCGGAGACAGCTTGAGCTGCTGCAAGAACCTCAGCAGGGCGAAGAAAGAATGTATTAGATAAGAAAGAATAAACAGCCTTGAAAAACAGAGCCAATGATTCCTGGACTTCTTCTTTAGAAAGGGGCTTGGGAAAAAGACATTTTCTAACATTTCAGGAGTCATTTCAACACAAGACAAACCCGACAGGGTTTGGTGAGATATGTTTTGAATTTGCAAATATCAAACATGCTAACATAAGCCCACATCTTTTTGATGAGAATTAAACACACAGATTTCTTTGAGAAGTAGGGTCTTTATTTTCTCTTCTGGAAAACAGAGTTTTAACAAGTAGGTCCCTGGAGAAAGTGAAATATCTTGGAGGGATCATGAGAAAATGGGAAAAAAAAAAGAAACATGGGGAAAGAAAATAAATGGGGGAAAAAAAAGATGAAAAGAAATTGTTGTTGGGCATAAGGAAGATTAAGGACAGCATTCTGACTAGGGGCTTCAATTTGCAATGCAAAGTCTGTATTCCAAAGAAAACATATTAGGCTTATCCCCAGACTGAACCAGATTGAAAAATTGTGTTTTCTGGTCCTGAATGTTTCCCATAATGTAGTATTGTGCAACTGAAACTGCCACAGTCTTCCTGTTTATCATCCCAGGTTTTTTGTGAAAAGTGCAGCATCAGCCCTTTGCAAGATAGGGTCATGAGATAGGAAAATTGTTGCTTCATTTCAACAATTTTACTACTTTTCTTTATGTAATCCAATAGTGTGTTATAGCCAAGCCTTCTCTGCCAAGTAAGCACAAAAGATTGCCCTTTGCCTACTTTCTTTATTTTTCTGTACCCGGCAAGCAAGAAAAATCTGTGAATTTTACCATTTCTTAATAAATACTCAACAGTGTTATGAAGCAGCAGGGGAGATGCAAAAGGAATAATAATTCTATTAAATGAAAAGGAGTATGATTAAGCCAGTTCATTTATGTTCAGGAAGGAGAAGGAATATGCCTGCATATGATAAAAATAAACTGATGAAATTTCTAATATTTATAGAACATTGCTCAAAAATCATTTCAATGTGAATAATGAATTGCCTTTAATCTTCTCATCTGAGCCAGGCTTACCTTCAAGTCTGCACTCTTACCCCATTTCTTTTGTGGGAACTCCTCCCAGTTTGTGCATGAGGGAGAAGGCAGGGCATTAGGGGATGTCTCACCCTTGGGGCTGGAAAGACATCAATACAAATTACGTACTCCCCAGTCTAATTCATCATATTTCTGGAGCTGTAGTAGGGAAACATTTTGAATCAGAATGTCGCCTTAAGGGAGAGTCCCATGCTGCCAACATGACCTGGAAAAGTCCCAAGAGCCAAACAGCAAAAAACTTCTCTCAGGAGATTGCTTACCTGAGGAGCACTGCACAGCTGCATCAAAGATCCATTAGACACAGTGAAAATATTTACATTTCATGCACAGTTTAACAATAAAGAATAACGTCCTACTCTCTACTAAACAGAACCAGACATCAGTTGTTTCAGTACCAGCATCACTGTTGGGTCATTTTTGGGAAGCCAGAAGAATATAGTTCACTACAGAGTGGTTTAATTCACAGCTCTTGCTAGAAGTGCAGAGCTGCAGCAAACCTGAAGAGCTTGGGTACTCTGCATCCACAGCTCACATCATAGCTATTCACCTCTCATTGCCACTATTTCAGATTCTGAGGGTTGGATAATATTTAACTGAGTCTGAAGCCAGAATTGAAATTTGTTATTTTGTACTAAGTTTTCCTCCAAAATGTCCATCTGCTGTTCCACTCATCAATACACAGTTGTTATTCCAGCAGGAAAAGGGCTACTTATAGACAATTGGCCACACTTCAGCTCCAGTTTTGTCATTTGGCTTTGGCTAAAACACATTTCAGTGCTGACTGAAAGGTGGATGTTCAGAATGGGGCAGCTGCTTTCTGACCTGGCACCAGCTGGCCTGGCCACACCGCTCCCCTTTTCACCGCACCCGGTTCATGCCTGTTCAGCACTGATGGCTGCGCACATCCATGTCACCAACTTTCCTTTGTCTGTTACATGCATGTCTTTTACAGCCTGAAACACACAAAACCTGGTCTTCCTGAATCTCATTTGATCTATTCAGTGTGTTCCATCCTTGTTATAACACTTTACATAGTGTTTGCATGTTGCATTGTAGATGAGACCAAGAGCATGAAACAACTGTCATCACAGGTCCCAATTAAACCCATGTACTGTTAACTTGAGGATCAGAGCTGTTATTTCCTCATCAATGCTTAACAAAGCTGGGATGGGTTGGAGGCAAATGTGCAGAGGGGAGTACTCATTAGCACAGGGATAGAAAAAAAGGAAAGGAAGGAGTTGGACACAGGAACTGAGGAGGAAGAACAGAAGATTGTAGGGCTGAAGTTTGATTTGGTGCCGATTATAAGGTATTTGGTACCTGCAGGGTACCAAATATGTACCAATGGGTACGGCTAAAACTTCCCATTGCACAATGCACCTGTGGGTGGTGGAAGAGCACTTCTCAGATGAACTTAGTCCATGGATTTTCAAGGAGGTCACCTTCCAACCTCCATTTTTCTAAAAATTTTTCAATGACTCAAAAGAAATCTGGGCGATATTTTCTTATGATTATGTGATTGTTCATAAAATAAAAATATTTTTTGACTTCCAGAAAATCATACCAATACCTCTGTTGTAACATCTGTTCTAAACAGGGACTTTCCTCTGCAGCTGGCTACCCAAGAAAAAATGCACTCTTCTCACAGGGGAGATATTGATATGCCCAGCTAAGGCACATGGAAAGGGAGTCCACTACAAATTGAGGTAGTATGTTAAACTGGTCTTTTGACATTGAGCTAATGGGCTCCTGAGCAGTGATGTCAGTGACATTTCCTTGCACTATAGCAGCTACTGTGGAATCTGCTTTCCATATCCTAGTGCCTCACTTCAGCTTCCTTGGTGTCACATCACTACTGGTCTCTTGGAGGAATAAAAAGATGAGAATTACTCACTTTTCTGTTAAATTACCCTAAGACTGAAAGAGTAATGTCTGTGATAAAACCTGAAAATTGTCTATTCATACTCAGTTATGTTCAGAATGTATCACTGGTTATGTTTTGATGTTTACATCCCTCCTCTAATTTCACTTTTTTAACTGCTTCAGCTTCTGTCATCAGTCTCTCACGGATCATCATTTGCACATTTCCATGCTGCATTCCCATGGTCTGCAAACAGCTCACTAAATGGAGAGATGTGTGTCCAGCACCCTGCTGGGCTCTTTCAGTGCCAATGTCTGAAGTTTCCAAGGTTGAGCTCCTGAGAGGCTGTGCAACTACCTGCCTGCTCTGTCTTCAAGTGGGCAGGAGTTGCATCAAACAGGCAGAAGATCCCCCTGGATTGTGCTTGCCAGCTGTCCAAAACTCCTTCCAGTTGGGATGTGTTGCTAGCTTACAGGGCAGAGTAAGGTGTGGGAATAGATGTGGGTGACCTGTGGCAAGGGCAATTCACTCTTTCATTCAGAGATGAAGAAGACAAAATGCAGAACACAGCATGCTGTCTATATTCACTCCTAGAATGTATAATTTGTCAAAATAATGTTCTTTTAATACCCAATTAAACTTTCTTACCAGCCTGAGGCACTAGTACTTCTTATGGCTAATCAAGACCTCTCTTGCCAGGGTAAGTTCTCCTGTACAGTAGTCACATTCTCCCACTTCATTGAGGTAGGGGGAAAACAGCCTGATTTTGATTCAGTTATTTTTACAGGATACCCCTCATACCTTGTGGAAGAAATTTGTGAAATACTAAGCATGCTATACTATGATTTTAAAGATTATTCAAACACCCTATGGAAAAGCTTTACAGAAAGACCTGTGTCAGTAGCTAAATAAATAATGTGTAGGGACCAGATACAAATTTGCATTGTAGTGAGGAAGGAAAAGTTGGAAAAGAGGGTGAAGCAATGCAGCATCCCTTTAGTTCAATCTTCTGTGGTCAAACAAAAGCAATTTTTAGATCCACATTCAGTAATCTAAATCTGCTGACCTTTAATTCTCACTTAGAATCTATAAAACTATGTGAAATCCATATTTCAGGTAAATATGTGACCTTGTTCCAGAGGAAACTTGGTAAGCTAGAGACTGAGGGGATGTGGCAAGGGATAGTCTGTTAAATAAAGCTATGGTATGAAGGACATTCCCTTTAATATAAATATTTCACCTCTTGATATTTACTGTGCAGGTTGTGGCTGTGAAATCATTCCCTTTGTGCATGGACATTTTTCACAGTTCCTGTTTTCATTTTTTCTGTATGCTCTTATTAAAATTCACATCACACTATAGTTCAGTTCTATTGAAAAAAAAATCCCACTGTATCCTTTCTCTGATACATTCCTGTGTGCAGTTTTGGTAGCACTTACCTCCATTGATATTGTTAAAGTTTCATTGCAAGTCTTCACACTGTTCTGCTTTTGTGTAATCTTTATAGTAATAGGGCTAATTCAATAATATTCACACTGCCAAGTGAAGAAGCCCATAATGTAAAACTCAATTACCTTTTCCATTCCTTTTCTCAGTTGCTCTTCTGCTGTGCTTAGTCTTTTATCTTCTTCACTGTAAACAGGTAGCTTATTTAAATTTAATAGACACCACTGCCTTCCTCGTTTCATTTTTTTCCTTTGAACCTTCTAGACACTCTCATGAGATGTTCACTCACCTTTGTGTAATACCATAGTAATAGTAATACAGGGAAAAAAATTTAATCATTGCACAAAAGCTACAGTAAACGCCTAATGAACATTTTGTTTATGAAGAATTTTCCTTGGACTCCTAACTGCACTTTGGTAAATTATGCAAATTAAATATTCATTACTTTGTACTTCATTAGTTCACATTTGGAACATTTTTTCTTCTTTATAGTAGCCTGGGGTAAAGATTTTGGGTTTTTTTAATATGGCTTATTCTGTTATTTTTTCAGAAAATCTTTAGTTAAAATATTAAAGGAAAGTTGTATTTATTCCATAACAGCCCAGAAAATCCATATATTCCAGAGACTGAGTATTTTCTCCCACAAGAATATTACGTATGTTCACAAATTGTTCAGAGTTCTTATTTCAATAACCAAAGTAGCTAAATATTTAAACTGATTTCTTCAGTAAGTTTGCTTACTGATCATATCCCCACTCAGAAAGAATTACAATTCCATTAGCATGAGCAATATCTGACAAATGGGGAAGCACAAAGCATGTGTTCCACACTGTTGCCTTGCATTGCTCACAGTCAGCTCTGGCTGTGACCCTTAAAGCAGGTTTATTTGGTGCAGGAGGCAGGTGCTGCTCACCATCCTTGAGAAAAGGGAAGGACTTGCAAGGAAGGTGGAAGCTGGGTGTCCAGTAGCTCTGGTTGCCCCTGAAGGAAGGTGGCCATGGAATTGTGCCTGCCCACAAGACCCTGGCCAACACACAGGATTTGTTCTTGTTGCTATTTGAAATGTTGGAAGGATGTTAACTGAATGAAATATCTTGAAAGGTTTAGCACTTCTGATTTGCTTTCTTCACATACTCCTTCATCCTTAGACGTGGTATCTGGGGAATACAATCCATCTCCGGAAAGTCTCCTCACAAGCTGTGCAATGCTTTAAAGCAGAAAAGCATTTTCTGATTGTTTATGGGCAGTAATCCATGTCAAACTTTGTTGTTCAGTTTTGAAACTAGGGAGGTTGGCAATTCCAGCTGAATTTCAGATGCACTGCAGGAAGGGCATTCATTAAAATAAAATCTTAAAAGAGGTTAGGTTTAGCTCATTGGTTTTCATTGAGCACAGTATATAGACGTAAAGGAGAGATCCCTGATCTGGTGATTAGTAACAACACAAAGACAAACAATTTGCTTTGTAAGTCAGCTGTCATATTACTCCTTGCCAGAAGAAATATTCTTTTAATTCTCTTTCTAAGTACTCCTAGGCAATAGGGTGTGTTTGCATGGGTCATGGGATGAGGTGAGTGTGTTGGCCTATCCATACTCAATAATGCTGAGGAATGTTGAGCTGCGTGTTGGATGCTGAAGACCCTATGTAGGGTGAAGTGTAAAGCCAAGCCTTTGGTGGCTTGGGGAGAATATGAATCCAGGGTTGCAAACCATGCTTCATGTGATCTCTCTGAGGTTACACAGGTAACCCATGGACGAACCTTGAAGAATTAGTGTCTTATGGTTGTCTTCTCCATCAATAACAACTTCTGTCTGCCAAAACACTATGTGGAAATAAATTGTGATGCTTATAGTTGCTGCTATAAGATGCAGTAATAACAGAGCAAACCCATGTTTAAATGAGATTGTGACTGATTGAGGTATTTGTTCTTCCCCAGCCAGGAGGCACTGTGCACATTTTGGCAAGCCTGATATTCTTCTTGTGCCTCTGGGAGTGTAAATGGAAAACTGGGGAGAGAATAGGACATTGCTGAAAAGAAAGCGTTGCATCTGTACTGGGTTAATAAATCAGAAACAGGCAAATGTTAAATCTGAATAGTGTCCCGCTCTCTGTGTGCTTGCATTTTGCTGCATACTAATTTTTTTATTTTTTGTGAGAACTGCATCAAACACAGATCAAGTTCTACCTCAGAGGCTGCATGAAAATCAAATCACATGTGGATCTTGATTTATTTGCTGGGAGCAGGAATCTCCAGACTATGTTTAGAGCTTCTAGGGGATGCAGTGGAAGAGGTACAAATCAAGGTAAGATGCCTTATTACCAGTCACTTTCTTAACAGGTAGTTGTTTTAACAACAGTAAAAGTTTAAGGCAATAGCCAAGAATGGATCAGAAGAGCTGCATGTTTGTTCTTTGTATGTTTTATTAAGCATGGTCCACCTGATATTTTTTTCCAGTTTAGCTGGACAGATCGCTGTTAGGAGCTGGCCCACCAGAGCTGTGTCGTCCAAAGTTTCTTTAGCTTCTTGCAAAAGGTTTCTTTTAAAAGATGTGCTGCTGTGTTGTTGACATCCTGTCACATTGTACACACACATGCAGATCTGAAGCCGAGGCAGAGAGCTCCCTCACCAGTCAGTGTCCTCCCTGTGTCCTCTGCTTTAATGGACTCTAGCACTGGTTTGTTACTGGTTGCCTTTCCCTAGACTTTTCACCCTCAGAACCAATGTCTATTTTCTTATTCACCAACTAACTTGAGTGCAACTCTCTCCAAAATATGTCCATATTAGTCCCTAGTTAAGTGTTTATCAGTTTTCATTAGCACACATCTGTGTGTGCCTGTTTGGATGAGGGCACTGGCATACGTTATCCTCTGATCTGTGTCCAAGTCTGCATCTCAACAGACCTACATTGTTTGTTCTGATTCAGCAGTTGTGGATTAATGTCCAGGGTTGCAGCGCAATATCTAAGGGATTCTGGGCCCTGCAGTGGAGTCAAGAAGGTTGGCCATATGTTAGTTCTCTCAGATTACAGTTTTCTACTTCTGGAAGGTATGACAAAAGCAGCATAGACACTAGCACATATATACACACCAGGGTTTTAAAAGACACTTCTTAACTGAGCTCTTCTTCTAGTGACTGAGGAGCACTGCTTCTCTCTTGCTTCAGCCACCCCATCCTCCAAGGTCTCTCATATAATCAGTCCTGAGGAGTCCTGACCAAGCTCTCTTGAGGGTGTTTGAGGAGGACATTCACCTGAAGTGAGAAGATGTCTCACTTTACATGCACTGGTGCCACAGGACTCATCAACATCATGGTATGTTGAACACAGACAAATTTCCCCAACAAAGTAGTGACTAGTTATGGACTTTGTCTAAATAACAGTGATGAAACACCACTTATGGAGATGGCTTCTTGAGTGGAAGTAAGAGGATTGTATGTTTAATGTAAGAAACACACAGAAATATGCTTCTAAGCATAGTAAGCAAATTAACATGGTCCCAATCTATAAATAGAAACATCTGATGACACAAATATTAACATCCAAAATTAATACCTTCTTCAAGGCACTTGCACAGCTTGAAGCACAACTCAGGATGCTTAACGAACCCCCTTGTGTATATTATCCAACAGGAAAACCTGTGTCATCAAATATTTTTATTGTTAGTTGAGATTGCCTACACACTATAACACAGCTGTAACTGAGAGCTCAAGTTGTGATTTCTATTGCATTGTCTCCAAGCAAAACAAAATCTTAAAACAATCTAATACTGCACTTATATCCAAATTATGCAGAGCCATATGAATTCTGTGCTAGTTCACTATGCTTTTAACATGTTTGATATGATGTGGCTAGGATAGATCTCGTACTTTGTGACTGTTCAGGAAAGATGGGGATAATGTGGCACCATGACCTGGAAGGATTTCACCATATTTGTTCTTAAGTATCCTTTGCATTGCTAATCATCAAGTAAACAAACAAACAAACAAATAAATAAATAAATATCATCAGTAATGCATATCAGAAACAGCATAAAAAGAATGAGATTGTTTACAGCCATCTCATTGGTAGCAGAGACATCAAATGCAGACAATATTCAACATTAATTCAATGTCCCTTTTGATTCATTGCAGTCCGGCAGGAAATGAGGTTTGAGTGACAACTTTATTTACTAAGTCATAGGCTGCTGAATATTTGCAACATCCATGCAAAACAGTGGAGATTTTCATTAACAAGGCTTGATAAGATATGGTGAAAATATGAGTAATTTTCATTAGCTATTTTTCAACAAAAGGTATGGAAAATGAATTATATTAAAACCCTACTCTGCATAAGTCTGCCTTTGTGTTTGCAGAAGAAACCTTATCACAATACCTTTTAATAAGATAGAACAACTATTGAAGAATTTGTTGTTTTGTCCAATTTTTTTACGGAAATACTAATGGTTCTTTTCATTTTGCCTTCAGCCAAAGCTCCCATTTGTAATTTAGAGCAGTAGCTTCCCCAGTATTCTTACATCAGTGGTGCCTATGAAATACATAGCAGTTTAATTGCTGTGGACACTACTTTAACCGAAGGTGCATTTTCAGATGCAGACACCCAACTGCTTTCAGAAAAAACTTCACTATGCTTTCCCTTTGCTTTCAGAAAAACTGCTATGTGTGCAGTGGCTTGTGTGCCCTGCAAGGATATTCATATTGTACCTAATGCTAAATTAAAACCAGCAGAAAGAGCCAGAGATAAAAAAGGTGAGGAGAGCACAGCCCCAGGGCACTATAATGAACACCATTCTCGGGGAAGATGTCATTATTGCTGGCATTTGAGACTGAAAATAGGAAAAGTTATTATAAACCTCTCATAATAATAGTAATAACAATGCTTTAGAATAATTTTTAAATTAACCTTATTAGTAAACTCCTTTAGGTTTAGTCTTTCCCTAGTTCCCAGCAGAGGAATCCTTTAGAGGGCTAACACCAGCTATGTGTTTCCTCTCCTTCTGACCGCTTTCCTTTATCCCTACACAGAAATCAATTTACCTCCTCAATATTCATACAAGTGGCAGCTTCTACATAGAAATATTCCTTTAAACAAACACCAATTAAAAGCCTGGCAAACTGTTTTCAGAAAAGAAAGCTGTGGGTTTCAAAGTGGTAAAAACCAGAGCCAACTACAGAGAAAAAAACAAAACCTATTTTTATTTTCCAATTTAAGAGCAGACCTATCCTGGTGCAAGATTTTTCTATGTGACATGGGACTAAAGAAAGACACTATAGTTAAATATAGAGGAACAATAATTTTCCTTGGTTTTTTGAAGTAGCACACAAATATCTATGAGTAATGCCACTGTTAGCAGGATACTTTATAAAACCAAAACAACTGTCACACATAGGTTATAAGGTCATTTCTCACACATAAGATAATCTGGAAATCCATCCCATGGATGGAATCTGAGAAAATGTTATGAAGTTTCAAAATAAAAAATGAGTTTCACATGTTATTTTATTTCTCAAGGGCATTTTGCTAAACATATGCATACACTCTCACAGCTTACCCACAAAAAAAAAAAAAAAAAAAAAAAAAAAAAAAAAATCAGTATCACAGGTATTTTAAATTATTGTGTCCTTTAATTGCATGGTACTTTATTTTTGATTATGTATACAATGAAAATGTACAATTATACAGTGATGCAGATCACGTGCTTTCTCCTGATTGTATTCAAGATACTGTAGGTAAATTTTAGTAGTGCCTCGTGAAGGATAAAACTGAAACATGGAGTTCATGTCAAAGCCCATAGCGATTTATCTCTTGTTTCCTAAATGAAATATCCAAATCCAAGACCAGTGCAGTAAGCGTGTAGCTGGGCTTCAAGTAAAATGTTCTGTAGCTCAGCATGTGTCTGCTGCCCTCTTTGTCTTTTAAGCTCATCAGAGACTAGATATTCAGCATCTCTGAAAAGCAAAATTTCTTGGTTCACCCCTTAGGCAACCAAATTCAAGCCTCTTGTTCTAAATTAAGTTCTTAAAATTTTCTGGGGGAGTGACTGAAAAAGTCAGGAGAGGCAAGCCTACTGCTTTAGCCACTGACTAAGGGCATGCAGAACAGACAAGGGTGCCTTGGTACGAGTTTTCCTGGGGGCTGTCCTCACTTCCAGAGACCTACATCATAATGGCACTTCCCTGCTGGTAGCTGCCACCATCTAGTTGAACATATAAAGTTAAATTTTCACCAGAAACCTTGGCATCCTATTTACACTTGACTCCTATGCCAAGTGTGATCTCTATTCATGCTAAAGGAAAATATAGCCTGGGGCCTGAATGTCTTGGATTCCACCTTCCACCACATGCTCATCCGTGGCAACTGGGGTCATGCTGAGTGCTGGCACTAGCAATCCTCATGTTTCAGTGGTTCCTCTGCAAAAGAAGCCCCCATGCATCTTGAGGCAACCTAAATTCAGATGCCTTTCCAGCACATGGGATGTAGGATATTTCCGTTCTCTGAGGGGGAGTTGGCAGGGATCTCCATTCCAATCATCTTTCCATCTTTTACAGTTGAAAGGAGACAGATATTTGTGCATCTTATTAAATTGCAGCAAAGTTGCTCAATAGAGCACCTTTGGTTGATCTAAAAATAAATAAACCAAAACTTGCATTGAGGAGGCTATCTGATCTCCAGCCAAGCAGAGATCTGAGTCCGAATAGTATTTGGCCTGAAGTTTTGCAGCGCTAATTTGAATCTTCTCAGTGGTGAGAGCAGGAAATCCCCTTAACACACAGCACTTGCTTGGCAGCCAGAGCAATCAGGCTTCCCCTGGTTCAGCTCTGCTGGTCTCTTCTCCCTGTGTTCCACATGGAGGGTCACTGAGACCCCTGCTGCCTGCCAAAAGTCACTGCCTGATTCTGCAGTGCAGAATTCAATAAAGCAAAACATCCTATTGGAGGAAGACCTATGGACAGCACAGACAAACACTCCAGGGAGGGAGGGAGGGAGGAGTCCCCAGCTCCACTGCCCACAAGCTCTGGGTCATCTAGCTTCAAGTGGAAGACAGAAGTCCATGGGAAATCCAAATTCCTTGTAGGAGAAGAAAGTACAATGTGACACAACCTAACCAAGAATTCTGTCAGTGTGTCACATGTATCTTTAGGAGTGCAAGCAATAGAAAGAGCAGTGGGAGAAAGGGGTTTAAAGCATGAAGGGACAGAGAGACCTGTCTCTCCAATTCCCTTGGCCCCACACCTTGCCACAGCTGCTCTGGCTTCCACACCAGTAAAACCTTGGAGTGGAAATCAAAGTATGTGTAATAGGACTTTTTCAACACCATGCCATTTCAGACACCCACATAAAATGCACATCATGAATGATTGCCAGGATCAGTGAACAGATCTTGCCATGGTCTCCATGACCAACAGGGCAGAGCAGAAACTTCCTGTGCCCTTGGGCACGCCCATTTTGATTAAACATCTGAGAAATTTCCTGAAAGACTATTACACTCAATCAATATGACATTGCTTCAACTAATGAAATTCTTTTAACATCCACCATCCTTTGAATTGCGGATTAGAGAGGGCAGGTTGGTTCAGATACTGAACTACATTTTAAATTACATAATTATCTAGTAATATCACTGTATATATTAGAACACATATTTTCAATGGAAAACCCCAATCTTCTTGAAATCTTGTTTTAAAAGCTGTAAGAACTGATTATTTTAGTATTTTGAAATATTTTGAAAGCTTGAACAAGCTTTCAGGCTTTTAAATGTAATTCACAGTAAATTGCATATTCTTTAACATAGGAAAATAAATGAATACACCATGTAATTATTACTGACATCTAAATCTCTTGAGGATATGGCAAGCAAAAGCATAACTACTTATGTCATCCTATTTATTGCTAGATTGTGGATGTTTTATTGTTAGTAAAATATTTTTGTATCATATGAAACATGTATATTTCATTATATAAAACACTTCTCTAAAGGAAATTTTATGAAGGCAAATAATTAATAAACTATCCATTCTTGATCTTCCTTGTTTAGATTGCCATAAAGTTTACCTAGGGGTTTTTTACTGTATAAAATGTTCAATTTTTTTTTAATTTATTTTTCTTATGTGGCAATTAAAATGTTGTGGCTTAGTAGAATGTGGCAGATATTATAAGACACTGCCAAATATTTTCACAAAAAGTCTCATGCAAAACTCTAAAATGTATGATTCTTTTAATGTGGTAGCCTATCACAGTTACATTTACAAATGCATTTTAGTCCAAGTCCCCCACAACTAGTCTTTCATTTCAAATTTGTAGGTTATGTAATTGACTGAGGTACTGTTTTTCTGTGAAATCGAAATATGTTGGACTAACTTTTTTGGAGTAAAATCTTAAAAGGTCTCAGGATTATGGGATTATGTTTGGGCTAGGTTTTTGTTTGTGTGTTTGGGACTAGGGTTTTCTAAAAGAAAGAAAACAAGCAGAGACAAGACAATGAAGATGAGATCAGTTTTTGCAGGTGCAGTGAGTATGGACATAAAAGGCCATTTTCCATCCCATTTCATTAAAGAATCACAGAATAGATAAGATTGGAAGGGCCCACAATTGACCATCTGGTCCAGCCTCCCTGCTCAAGCAGGGTCATCCCTGAGCACATGACACAGGGTTGTGTCCAGGCAGTTCTTGAATATCTCCAGTGAGGGAGACCCCACCACCTCTCTGGGCAATCTCTTCCAGTGCACAGGAAAGTTCTTCCTCACACATAGGTGGAATTTCCTGTACATCAGTTTCTGCCTGTTGCCTAGTAAGTCTAATAAGACTGCCACAGGAAAAAAAAAAAAAAAAAAGCTTTATCATAAAATTATTATATGTGCATTTAAATATCAATAATTTTCAGGACGAGATGAGATGGGACAAGATGAGATGAGACAAGATGAGACAGAAGAATATTTGGGGCTATGCCTTATTTTTCAGCTGTGTCCATTCAGAAGAACTGTAGAGAAAAGACTAGGAATTGAATGGCAGATCTGACAACTCTTTGGGGGAAGTTCCCTGAAGAGGTGAAGGAAAAGGAAGAGGAAAATTCTTAGATGTTCAAATCAAAGGGACTTTTCTGCTTGAAAAAAAATCAATGTGAGAATACAAATTATTTTTATGAATTAAAATGGCGAAAAAATTCAATGCAAGCAGATCTGATTTGATCATCAGATCATTGAATTCGAACTTTTAACCCTTACATCAAATGAACCACAAAGAAAAAGCAGTACCTTTTCCCTAATTACACTTCCATCATAACTTGATCACAATTTTTTTGTAGGACAGTGTCAGTTATAACTTGCCATGCACAAAAAAGTATTCTCTAAAAAAAAGAATGCAAGCCTGTATCAGGGAACTGTACAGATCACATCTTGGCTATCAACCTAGAACTAATCTATAGATATATCCAATTCTTCTCATGGGAAAGTATTTTATGTCATGTCAAATTTTGTCTGGCCTTGTACAAGGATAAATGTATAATGCAGGAAGCACTGTACTTCAAATTTAATTTCTTTTATGGACCTAGGTAAAAGGCTACTTCAGCGATAAACAGCACTTCCCAGCTGTCTTGGACCATGTAAGACAACCTCATGCACTGGATTCTTGCTGGACTTTCAGCCAGAGCAGTGTATCTCCAAGTCCTTGAAGACTGCAGTAAGCATGAACCATGAATGTTTATTTTAACAATGAATACTCTAAAAATCTTGGGTTGAGGAAATAGAGGAATGAAGAACAAAAGAGTCATTGGAACAATAAGATGATTAAGATATGATAAAATAGATAAAAGCATATAAATAGGAACCAGGAAATTTCTCAAACTTCTTCAGCAAAGTCAATAGCAGGACAATCTGTTCATCACAGGGACACAGCTATGAAGCCTTTGTAGAACACTCATCAGCTCAAATTCAAGGGACATCTCATCATTAGTTCAGCTCCACAACATGAAATTTACTAGCCTTGTAAGGGACATCTCTTCAACAAATATATTCCCTGCTTTCCTCCAAATTGCCTGTGTCCAAAACCAGACATTTCATTGTGGACTGTGACTGAGGGGTGTTTGAGAAATGACTTCTGCAGGATGGAGTTGACACAGCAGAAACACAAAGCCTCACAGGTCTCAGAGCTTTTGCAACTCTTTCTTTTAAAAAGCTTTATCACCCTAATTCTGATAATTTTAATTTCTTACATTTGTTCCCTTCAAATACCTTTGATCAGTACTTTTTCCTCCAACAGCAGAGGCAGAAACTGTGAGGACTAGGAAAAGTGGGACAGGTTTACTAAGCTTGACCAAGGACATCTATTTCTCGCTATTGACTAATGCAGAAGACTGCGGGTATGAACCAATATCCTTTAATGCAGGGGGTAAAAGGCATGAAGAAAACTGCACAAGAATATGAGGGAAAAACATCCTGTTCTTTGTAGCTGAGTAAACAGTCTCCTGCTTAAAACAAGCCTTTCCCCATAACACTACAGTTTTCCATTATAAAGCATATTCTTCAGTGACTCAGTTTCCCAGATGTCACATCAAGAATTTAGTTTGCATGGGAAACATGGTTGGTAAATACACCTGTGGGAAAAAGCATCCCTGGAGCACTAAATAGGTTATCAGGTCACTGTTATGCTTACTTCTCATTTGTTCTTTCCCTTTTCAAAATTTCACTTAAAAGTTTCTATCAACTGACCAGATTTTTTTTCAGGATAATGACTTAATTTATTTAATGTATATAGTTCTAAGGCTTTTAGTGGAATAATTTTAAAATATGCTTTCAGGGTCATTTGTCTTTATTGAGCTTTTAAAATAGATTAAGTCCAAGGTCTTTGCTTTCTGAGTACAAAAGCAGATTTTGCCTCTGAAGCTGAAAACAATTTAAAACATACAAAATGCAGTAGAATTAATCTGTCCAGGACCAAAAGAAAGACTGTATTTATAATAGCTGATTTATTTGTTTGATATACAGTGTGTGCTCTGGTTTATAATTTTTAAGGTGTGTGAAAGGGTCACATTATATATTACAAAAATAGCAAGGCAATGATTTACAAGACTTCACATTGTGCCTATTGACCTTCTCAATAAGAAAGGTTGCTGATTGTAATGGCACTGAAAAATTAAACCCATGGGAGTCAATTTAATATAGTATAAACTCTTTAACAACCAGCAAAATAGCCATATCAGCTGTTTCATCCTTAGATTATGTTTCAGTTGTAAAGTGCAGTTTTTAATAAAAAGTGCATGAGCTTTTTTTATTCTACAAAGCTTCTGTTTCCTCCTCCATGGAAGCAGCTGCTCCCTACTTTTCTTGTGGAAAAAATGGAAGTATTGTGTTATCACTGGTACCCTCACTGGGAGAAGAAAGAAAACAGAGAAACTGTTTAACAGCAGTGCAAATCATTTGGTCTAGTTCCCTTCTGAAAATTAATCTCTGAGCTCTGAAGAAAAGATGTACATCTGTTTGTCCTTTGTTGTGGACAAATACATTAGTCTGTCCACAAGGAAAACAATATTAGTCCATGTACAGCTTGAAATAATCAATACCTAGACTTAACAATTGGGTAATGCTTCATGTTAACACACTCACTGTGAAAATGAGTAGTTAAGAGCAAGAAATCTCTTTAATTATCAGAGCTGTGTTTTGTGGGCATTCCAGAAATAATGGTATCTGAACACATCTAAGGTATTGTCAGGCAAAGGAAAGACAAAAAAAAACATTAAAACTGTGATGTTCCTCATGATTTACTTCATTTTTGCAGAATTATCTGGCTGCCTTAGTAACTTGCACAAATGAAAGCTGGCAAGAAAGAGTCTTCTTATCTCTAGTTTATCATCCCTAGGATGTTCACCTCATCTGCTTTTTGCAAAGAATCAAAAATCAGCTTAGAGGTACACAGAGATTGCTAAAGCTATGTGTTAATAGCCACTGTACTCTAAAACAAAAGAAAAGCTATCAGCAAGACAATGTAGCTAACATATCAGGTATTCTGATTCTGGCTTATACCTTAGGAGGGGCCTTCCAGAGTGAAAGTTAAAGGCAGACACAATATTGGAGATAGAGCTAGCACCTTTGGGCTGAAGGAAGTATGTATTTTGTTTTTTTAAGAAAATGTGGCTTTTTTATAGCTGCTATTATGATTTTGTGAAATGTGGAAGCTCACTGAAGGTTCATGCATTACGCTAGAATTTATTTTACTAACTAAGGTAGCAAATGGCGAGATAAGTTGAGGGCAAGAAGACTGGCATTTGTGCACGAGCATATGACAGACGCAAATAAGGCAATCTGCATAAGGCACGCTATTGGGAGTTCTTTTTCAGTTTAACTTGTGTGTGGGGGAAGTTCATTATGGTATTTCCTTTATAACTTATTTTTCTTAGAGTGTAGCAGGAAAAAACATTTGATGGTGTAGCAGTAGACATCTTTTTTACATCTTCTTGTGAAAGATCAGTAAACTTTCTACCTCTTATTCTCATTCCAGTTATATATTGCATATAGAAAGAAGAGATCTCTTCAGAGTATATTTTAAGTCATAGTTTGATATGCTGTGTATTGTAGCAATCTCCACATGTACATTTTAAGTCCCACTTGATCTGTTGATTATAATGCCCTGGAGAGACAAAATGGATTAATATTTCAGCACTGTGCCTATTAATGGTTAACAATTTCATTGGAACATGATATTCCCATACTGATAGTAGATGAGCTGAAGTAGCAGGGTTGATTGTATTACCTTGTCAAAAAAGATAAAGGCATAGTTAATGAATATCTGATAATAGTTAAAATTAGGAAGTACCATAAAGTAATAGATGTCTCTGTGCTTTTCCTGATTCTAAGATATTTTTCAGATCTGAGAAAAACCCATAAAAGACAGGTGAAGATATCTGTTACAGTCAGTGTTAGCAGCAGGAGAGCAGGTTGTATGATTGCTGGGACATGAGGAAAGCAAATAAAGATTAAAAAAATTCAGATTACTAGGGGTGTTTTTTAAAATATGTGTTTGTCCTCCAAGGTTCCTGTTTTACTTTGTTACAGAAACCCAAATGAAGCCAATCTAAGTTAAATGCCGGCAGGATGGACAGCGGTTTCAGCACCAGCTTTGAAGAAATGCACAACCATCTCAAAAAAGGATGAGTGGAAGTAGATTGTCAAGTTCTTTACCACAATGTTAAATACTATTTTAAGACGTGGTTATCAAACAAGTGTTTTCCCTTCCCCTTCATTGTTGTTTGATCAGAATTTTCAAAGTGTTCAGTGGGTATCTGAATCTTTAGAAAGTGGAATCAACCACCATACTGGTAACATTCTTGGAGTCAAGGGGGCAATGAAAGAGATCGTAGGTTTCCTTTGATTTAAAAGGGCTTTCTGAAGAGGTAGGTTTCTAACCTCCTGTACCTGAGCTCCCTAGGTTGCACACACCTGAATACAACTCCCCAAAATCTATGAGAAAGGCATCCCCAAGCATTTAACCTGAACTATGTAGGTAAAAATTAAAATGAAAAAACAGGGTAAGAGCAACTCCTAAGAGTTGTATTAAAAGTCCTTGTGTTGCTGACCATATGACTGGTGGAGATAGAGGATTTCTAATCATTTACTGTCCTGTCACCACAGGAAGCTCATGCTGGGCCTTCTGAAGTTTCATGAACCACTGCAAACTAATAATCATGTGGAAGGTCACGTAAGAAATGTTCACTAATGCAGCAACTGGGACAGTATCTTGACATTTGTGATAATAAATATTATCAATAACATCACCTAGAGTTCAGAGAAACACCTGAACTTCACATGTCAAAACTGCTAGTGAGAAGTATTGGAAAATCTTTTAGACTGACATTTTCCTGGGAAGGGTGATCAGCTCCAGGAATCCTTGTGCCTCAGGCATAATTCAATTCCATCTCTATCCTTTGTCTCCTTGATCACAGAAATTATAGCTGGATGAGACTCCCAGGTCACCAGACTGCTATATATTTTCAAGCCTTTGGAAGTGCTCATTTAATGAGAGAAAGTCTACTCAATAACACTTGTACCATTTATTTCAGGAGAACATTTCACATCTTTACAGGAGGGAAATAACCCCTCTTGTAGATTCTTCAATGGCCCCTTACAGCAGTATCTGGTAAAGTGTTGCTGTACTGAGAGCTGGCAGCAAATTACATCTGCTTTGCACTTTCCAGTGGTGTAACTTAAGTGCACACAATGTGGAGTGACATAGAATCTGGCCCCTAGGATTTCACTTAAGAAAACTGCTGTAACAGTTGAATGTCTCCACTCTTTTACTTTTTCTTTCAACTTCTTTTAAAGATCCTGTCCATTCATGAAGTCTTATAACCTCGCAGGAGCTGTAGTCATATACAACATCAGCCATTGTGCAGAGGGAAAAGCCTCAAGCCTGTTTTGACAAATATTTCCAAGCACCGGTTTCTTAAAGGATTTTTCAAACAAATACATTAAATTGATGAATTTACAGGAGTGGAAAATCAAATTTAAAAATCACTTTAGATCTATAAATAGTCATCTTCAACCTATGGTAGCAACCCTCTTAGGCCCAGATAAGGCTGAGAAAAAGAGCTCAAACCAAAGGAGGGAGAAAAACTGATGATCAACAACATAGCTTATGAAAATTAGTTTAATAAATTATCTCATGTTTGTGTTCTCCTGTCTCTGCTGGTGTCGTGTCCCTGAACCCATAAGCAATTCAGGTTATGGACATAGAAATCCTTTTCAAATGGCTTCAGTTCTCCTAATTTCAAAGCCTACCTTTTTCTTGTGACTTCTAACACAAGCTGAACCAAATATCAGATATGAGAAGACAGCCACAAGCAGCTGAGTCTTTATAGTTAATTTCCATAGGTTTCCACTTGTCATTGAGCTGGAATGGCTTGACGTATGTGTATATTTCACCTAATCCATAGGTGGAACAAAAAAAGCATTAGCTTAAAGCATTGCAAAGGTCACAGTAGCCATTTTGTGTAAGTAGCATAGAGATGAGGCTCAGTAAAATAAAATATTTCTTTCTAGTACAAACCACCTCCATTATTTTAGCTAACACATTTTAATTCTCACTTGTAACAGACAAGGAACCATCACACAAATAGATAGCACAGCTTATCTGCCAGCTGGTAACTCCTTACAACTCAGTGATTTGGTTGCTAGCAATAGTCCTGTTATATCCATAGTTTGGAAGAAGCAGGAGGCAAGCTTCCCAGAGACTGAATGCTGTGAAACCTTTCCAAAAGGAGAGAATGGGCATGGAGGATTTCTTGCTCTTCTTTAATGTGACACATCTTTCCAGCTCAGTGCTCTCACATAAGGGACTGAATCACATGTCAAGCAA
>WEIU01001706.1:5602-21439 GCA_013389925.1 Aegithalos caudatus | reverse complement strand
AAAAAAACAACCAAAAAAACCCCAAACCAAACAAAAATAAACTCCAAAACCAAAATAAACAAAACCCCACCAAAAACAAACAAACAAAAAACAAACCAACCAACACAAATAACAACAACAACAACAACAAAAAATCTTCTAAATGTGAGAGCAAGGGAGAAAGATAAAACCCCAAGTTTACTCAAGATGTGTTATGTGCCTGCCCTGGGTTCCAGTTATTGATATATAGTGCCCATCCATTTTTTCTAGTGGCTGGTGATAGCTTGCACTTCCCACCAATCAAGTTAACAAAGGAACCCCTCCCAATGCAGTTATCCTGCCTTTCTGACCCTGGAATTTTTGCACTTTTCACCAAATGATGTGGTGGTTTAATAAATAGAGTTTGAATATACCTTTTACATATCCCACATTGCCTTGTTGGTGTTTAAACAGCGCCTAAGAAACTAAATGAGAAATTATAGAACTGAGTCTTCCTGTCTGGAAGACAAGGTACCTGCATCTCTTGTCTTGACTGATGGAATAAATCCTGGTAATGGTTTAAAGAGCAGCACACTACCCTTCCACATCAGAAGTCCTTCAAAAAGAAAAGGCTACTGTCTTTTCATTTTTTGTTTTGTCTAACCTGGGAAGGGGACAAAGAAAACATTTTTACAATTTTTTTCATTGCTTAGGATAGAGGATAATGTATTGTAAGCAGGCTTTGGGATAGGCACACGAGAAAACCAAAGAGCCTGTAAATTAAAAAACTTAGTCACAGTTATTGAGGTACCTCTAACTGTCTTTAAATCTGCCTTTCATATTTTGTTCATAATTTCATATTTTCTTCTATTACACCTTTGTTTGTTTTGGGAGTGGTCAACCCAATCATTACATTAGTCAACATTTTGTGAGGAGTGGCATTTTTATTTACTTCTGTGCCAGTGAAAACCACAATCTACACTCACAGATGATTATTGGTGCACAGTTACACAGGTCTGTCTATTAGCATGACTTTAATCCATTTAATACACACTTCAATGATGTTGTGTGGTGGCATTAATTGTGGCAGGCACTAATAAGACAAATGCCTTACAAAAGCTTGCTTAACCAGACCAACAACATTCATTATTTCCACACACGTAGTTGAGATTTTTACAAAATCACATTTGTTGTCATAATTAACTGACTCCTATCTTAGTTTAGTACTATTTTGTCTAGGTTTGATTGCCTAAAGACTACCTATGCTAGAGACACCTGGATAGTCTCACAGCTCTTTTAAGATCAGTTTTCTGGAGTTTTTAGGTATGAGTTACTCAGACCTGTTGATTTGAAGCAATTATCCCCCATACAAGGGGTGGTTTTAAAAAATATCTTTCTCAGCTCTTAGCTGAGTACTTCATCATGTTTATGTGAAAGAAAAAACTTCCTCTAGTTTCATTTCAAAAACAGAACCGGGATTTATTTGTTGTACACTCCTGCATTTCCTGTCTCATTATTAATGGCATTATCATTTCTAGTTATGGGCTTGTATTATTGCTGGGATTTAATTTGTTCCTACTATACTTTTAAAAAGCTTCTCATTATATGTTGCCCAGAGACATGATGTTATTAGCCTCTCTTATCAATTATGTTCACTTCACAAAATATATTGGTTATTATCTATTTCTTTCTTTTCCCTTTTGTTCCATTCTATTGGATTTCTCCCATTTGTGATCTTTCAATATCTTTCAATTCACACCTGAAAAAAAAAAAAAAAAAAAAAAAGATATCTAGGGACAAAGTTTCTTCTCTCTTGACTGTGAGCTCATAGTTATCTTGCCATAAAACAAACCTTGAAGAAATCTAAATTGAAGAAATCTTTTTTTTTTTTTTTTTTTTTCCTAGTTGACTCTGTTGTCTTTTGACTCCTTTAAAAATACCTGATCTGTATAGTCTTGATTTCCCTACTCTCTGGCCACAATAAATGTAATCATCACAATTTTGGTCTCTACACAAGCACATTCTTCCAGCTCTGTGAACTGTTTATCTTCACATCCCACAATAAAACTGAAAATAAATTCACTTTGAAATATCATCTGAATTAAAAAAAAAAAAAAAAAATTGGGGATTTTAGTAACTTTAGTGATCTTGTACAACTGATAGAAGGAAACCCTTAGAGTCCATGCTCCCATGTTAGGAATCTCTACCACCTACCAGCCTTCCTTATGCTGCTTCAATTTAATGCTCTCTTGGCTGTGCCAAGTAATACTTATGTAAAAAAAATCCCTCACAGGTGTAGCATTCAAATTATTACATTATTCTTGTACAGTGACGGCAAACCTGTAGTGTAGATTGAGGAGTGAGCAATGCCACTGCAGCAGTAATGTAGTGCCCTCTCCTCTGCCCTCTTTCCCTACCCAACCCTGCTCCTGAGAGAGCAGTGGGTGCAGAGCTGCCTCTCAGGGGTATTGGGTAAGCAGAGGGGGGTAACTTCATTACTCCCCATGAGCTTGTGTGCACACAGAATGATGATATCTGTAAATACAAAGCACTCCTAATGAGTAAATAATGCAGTTAACCTAAAAACATTTTTAAATTAGGTCTTATCTGTTCCAAGACCTGTGAACTCGATTATCTATGGTTGATCTACCTTCATCTGAGGTCACTGTTTGTAGCTTTACAAGATAGCTTTAGAAGATTTTTTTAATGTCAAAAAAATATGAAGCTTCCTTTTAAACAAGTGAGGGTTTATTTGTTGCATATAAGCAGGAAATGAATGCCATTCTGGAATATTTATTTGTTTTATGCCAGACCTTTGAGCAAAAGCTATTAGTGATTTGGAACCAAGTGTTCTTCTTTCTCTTTGGCCTGAAGCAGGGGGAACATGATGATCTTGAAGTCCAAAATTGCATTACTGTCATCTAAATCAGAATTTTGATGATGTTGAGAAAACAAATTATAACATCTACGTTAAGATTAGTATGTGACACTATTGACAGTGGTATGGGAACACAGCCCATTTATTTTTCCCCTATATTGCTTGAAAAAATATGCCACACTGATATTCAGGTGGCTATAATTTTGGATTTAATATGGTCCTGCATTTTTAAATGTTGCCTGTTGCCAGAAACATTTTCATTTGGAAGCACTCCCATAGGAGCAAGAAAACAAAAGCCATTCAGCCTTTGTTGTTTTAGCAGCTCTTCATTCATCCTGGACTTTGATTACAGCAAGTGGAGAGAAGGCATGGTCTTTCATAGAATCATCGAATACCAGCTTGGAATGGACCACAAGAATCATCTGGTCCAACCTTTCATGGCAAAAAAAAACACAGTCTAGACAAGATGGCTCAACAGTCTGTCCAGCTGAACTTATCACTTCCTTGGGGAGGTTATTCCAATGGCTGTTTATCCTCATTGTGAAAAATGTTCCTCTTGTGCTGTTAAGGTCCAGTTCTTGCAATTATTAGAAATGTCTCTGTCCAAATTAAGGTGCAAAGTCTAAGTGGTGCATAGCCAAAGTCAATAGTACAGTTCTTATTTAATAGTAAAT
Organism: Aegithalos caudatus; assembly: GCA_013389925.1. Lineage (NCBI taxonomy): Eukaryota > Metazoa > Chordata > Aves > Passeriformes > Aegithalidae > Aegithalos > Aegithalos caudatus. The sequence goes on along the minus strand of WEIU01001706.1, from coordinate 17,929 downwards.
AATGAAAGAGAGAGCATAAGAGAGAAAAAGGAAGAGAAAGAAATAGAAAAGAGGCAGGGGGAACAGAAAGATAGTGACAGAGACAGATTAAAGAAAATATCACCACTCTGTGTATCCATCCCACTGGCATCCTAATCCTCTCCAGCTGGTCTTCTTGGTGGTGAGGGTCCCCCAAAAACAGAGAATCCAAATGATTAATATATGTTCAGGTCAGGCGGGAATGCCCAGGTACATCCCCTGGTGGGACAGGGTGGGGCAAGTTTGATACCGTCTCTGGCAACCGTCTCTGGATCTGTTGCATTATTTTGCATCACATGCAGTCCTGTGGAGCAAGGCCTCAGGAATAAGTCTGGGGAGCACTTCAGGGGGTGTTTGTTGGGTTATGACACCTCTTCAGCTGCTTCTCATGTGAATGTTCCATGGATGTAGCCTTCCTGAGGTTGGGGGGTTCATAGATGAACCAGTTTTTGTAAGGGAGGATGGGTGTTGACCTGGCCTCTGTGGGCTATAGCCTAACCCACCACAAACCCAGCCAGGGATGGTTTTCTGCTGGGTCTGGTTTTCTTGTGAATGTATTCCTTTCCCTCAGCCTTGTTTACTTCTCTCTAGACCTGAGATGATTGAACAATAGTGCTCCCTTTGTCTTATCAAGGCAGCTTAACTCACAGGCCAAAGTTCCAGTCTTCAGGGAGGGTTGGGCCATGGTTGTAGCTTCTTTACAGTTTTTGCTATAATGGCCAAAATCCTTTATAACAATATTTAAGGCATTAACCATTTCAGTATCTGACATGTGTCCTATTGGAATGTCCCCAGAAGTAACCCGTTACCCCTCATCTTTTCCATGTGATTCCTTGGAAAAACAGGGTCTCTATCTTTTTTTATAGCCATCCTTTTTATACTGGAACATGGTGCTAAGATCTCCTATAAGCCTTCTCTTCTTGAGGCTGAACAAACCCAGTTCATTCAGCCTTTCCTCACACTGTGCTTTTCTGTCTTTTTGTAGCCCCTCTCTGCACACTCTCCAGCCTGCCCACATCTTCTTGTGTAGCATGGACCAAAAGTGAACATGATATTCCTGATGTGGCCTGACAAGCACTAAGTAGAATGGGACAATGACTTCTTTATAATATCATAAGGGCTGGTGATGCCCTCGATGCAGCCCAGCATGCTGTTCATTTTCTCTGCCACAGCAGCCCAATTTGCCCATATGGATCTTGTTGTCCACCAGGATCCTGAGGTCCCTTTTCATTGGGCTGCTGCTCCTCAGCTGGGTAGATCCCAGCTTGTGCTGCACTCGTAAGTTTTGTTTTCCCAGGTGCAAGACATTACACTTGTCCTTGTTGGACTGCATAAGGTCCTTGTTAGCCCAGTTTTCCAGTCCATCCAGATCTTCCTGCAGGTCGACTCCCCCTTCTGAAGTGCCCACTTCCTCACTCATTTTGGTATAATTGGAACGTCTGCCAATGTACGCTCAATCCCATCACGCAGACCACATGTGAAAATCTTAAACAGCATCAGGCACAATATTGATCCCTGGGGGAACCAACTTGTGGCAGGTTGCCAGTTCCAAATATTTACCACTATCCTCTGGGCATAGCCTGGCAGCCAGTCCCCCACCCACTTCACAGACCACTTATCTAGAGCCTCATGTATCAGTGTCTTCAGGAGGAGACTGCGGGAAAGAGTATCAAAAGCGTTGGAGAAATCCAGGTAGACAATGTTGGCCGCTTGCTCCACATCAACCAAGCACATTACTTTGCCCTAGAAGGCAGCCAGGTTTGTTAGGTGTGATTTGCCCTTGGTGAATCCAAGCTGGCTTTTCCCAGTCACATGTTTCATCTAACTTGTAATAGCACTCTATGCCTTGAACTATCTCCTGGTACAAATACTACCATACTGATGAAAGAATCCTGTACATCTCTTCAGGCCAATTGCATGGTCAAACTGAGTCAAATTTCTCATCCCTTTTCTACCTGTAGCAAAATGTCAGGTAATTATTGTCTTAAACTGTGTAACAGTCTGTAACTTAACCCAGCTAAATCTGTCTCACATAATGATATTACATCAAAGCCAATAAAAGAAGGTATCTTGGGGTAGCTATGAGAAAAAAATGGAGTCATTCTGGTCTCTAATGCTTATTCTTGTGGGATTTTTTTGGCTCTGTCTTCACACTATAACCTCAGAAATTTTTCTATCTCTGTTGGTACCATTCACCTTTGTTATCTTTAGGTATTGCATTAATTGCCATGCTGCATTAACTATCACTTTAACCATGACCTTTCTCCTGTATCCATGTATGGATAAAAATATATTTTTCTGCTGTTTTATGGCTTTGATATGAATAAAACTGATCCATTAACTCATCATAATTTCAGTCCCCAAAACAGTCTTGTGGGATGCAGATAAGTTCAAGAGATACTCTCCAACACTGAAAGATGCATGTACAATTAAGTGTCTTCTTTATTCAATGGCTGTCTTCTTTTGTGTGGAATATAGCCTATTATCATTTATATGAGTATTTTATGTAGCTATAGAGTTAGATGGAAGAGTAAGTATTCCCTTCTTGCCCAGACTGTGATATCCCTTGGTTAAAGTATTTTGAATACCAATTAGGTTTTCAGTGCCCCTCTCTTTAGTGTCTGCTACAAGTTAGCTCCCATCCAGTAACCACCTTGAAGTTACCATAGATCTTGCTAATTATCTGTTTCCCCATAATTCCAATGGGTAAGAACCTGTCCAATCTGTGACAAAGAGGCTTAAATTATGCAGTAAGTGCCCTGGATTCTCTGACTTTCTAACGCAGCAAACTGCAAATATTGCAGCTTCAGGTGAATTAAAAAGAATGAGATTATTATTTCATTCAAATGCAATAATAGATGTGTAAAATGAATAATCCATGAAAAAAATCTCTTGCATTATTTGCCACAGTAAATTAAGCTTGTTTTACCTTGCACCTGCATTTCTGCACTGCTTCTGAAATGTAAGGGAAATGAAGAGCTGAGAGTGAAAAAACTATCAGGCTCAATGACAGCAGTTATTCTGGCTAGAAGATAATTTGGGATTTGAGGCATGAAGGAAGCCCTGGGAAATTATTTGAGACTCAGGATTCAGAACTTGCTGTGAATGCTTCAGCTTTAAAGATAAGCCCATAAAAAGCTTATTTGGTTAACATCTTAAATGGCACTGAATAAGTACAATTTCAGCCTGTCTGCAAGTGGGAAAACAATGCTGACCTGCCTGTACTTGTGCTAAAGATTTGGTAGGATTTCACTATCTAGAAAGCAACAGTTTTACAGCCAGATCCACATGGGGACCATAAATGTTTCATAGCCTCAATTTTAGGATGGAAGGATGTGTCTCAAGTAGTGAAGAGAAAAAACTGAAGAGAGAGTGTGTCTTAAAGGTGACACTTTCCCTTATGGATACACAAGGACAGAGGTGGATCAAGATGTCTCCTGACTCCCAGGGCCAGCCAGTGCCTTTGCCTGGGGGACTGGGGTTCTCACCTCAGCTGCTCTCCCAAAGTCACTGCTCCTGTCACCAGGCTGACAGCAGCCTCAAGATGGAAGGGAAGAATAAATATTGTCCTCTCTGGTGTTGGTGGCTGACTTCTGTCACAAAACTGAGGTTCTCTGTTTGCAGTCCACATCAAATAACTTTGTAGCTGAAACCGGCAGCCCACCATCCTTGCTGCTAGATGAAGTGAAATGCCTCTTTTGCTTCAGCTCTTCTCTTCCCATTATTCAGATGGGAACAATAAATATTCATTTAATTAATACAAAGGGAAAGGACAGGCATATGTGAAGCACACAGGGCTGTGTACCCTCCCCACTAAAAGGTTTCTGGAGCCATGTGAGGTCTATAGCTCCAAACGACAACATGACAATAGGAAGAGTGGTATCCAGGGACAGCTCTTAATCCAAGGCAATGTTGCATGCTTTTCTGCTTGTTTTTGTGAGTCCTGATAATTGGTGAGCTCATGATCTCACTGGATCAGACTGTAGGCATGAGACATGCTGTCTTCAGAGGTGCTTCATGGACAGCTTGGCTTTATGCCCATCTGCCTGTCAGAGTGCAGAAAAAGCATGTTGCATTTTGGAGCTACAGCAGTGTCCCTGCTTAGAAAACATTCCTCTCTTTACAGAATCTTAAATATTTGTCTTTTTTGTTGTTTTGTTCTGGTCTTGATTTTATCAATTGCACATGAGATACTCCAAATATTTCCATTCTGGTTTTTGGCCTGCCCTCCTGGACTCACTGAGGAGATGTTTAGAGTCCAGCTACATCCATACTTAATTACTTTTTACTGGCATCAATGACATAAATAGAAAAAGGACTGTCATGTTTAAGACTGTCTTCTAGAACTCTTATTCTGTTGAAGTATTAGCTGATACAGGAACAGATGTATAAACTGCCTGGGCTGTCTGGTACTGGAATCTTTTCCACAGGGATGTGTTATGCACTCACAGTGAGGACTAATGCTCCAAATACCTGTTGTTCTTGTTCTCAGTTCTGCTCTACATTAAATACTTGACTTGAAGATGGCATAACTCCTCTACTTAAATGATAGCTAAATTGGAGGACTACAAATCCTCTCCAATTTAATAAGGAGAGATAGTGGAAATGTCTGAAATAATATGGTGAGAATAATCATTTATTTCTTTCTAGAAGTTCGCAATATAACTGGCTTGTTACTTTGTATTAAATCTTTTCCACTTTTTTTCTTTTTTTTTTTTTTTCTTTTCGATAGAGAAGTGTAATTTGCATCATATCTTTTTCCCAGGAGACAGATGCTAGAAACTCCTTAGAAGGTGATTAAATGTGAGTTCACATTTGTCATGTAACGATTTGTGAGTAGCCTGACTTGTTTGAAATACTAATGCTAGAAGTTTGGCTTAATTGACCAAGTCCTGGATTTTCTATAAACTTCATGAATTCTTTCCTAATTTCTTTCATTACAGTGACCTGCAATGTAGTGGGTCAGCAATCATCATTAAAATGTCATTTATAATCTATGCAACTTCATTCTCCAAACTTGCTATATATTTACCTGCAAGATGGAATTTTTGTACTAACTTCTGCAAAAGTGACAAGACTATTACAGAAAAGAAGTATATGCTGAAAACACAAAGAATTGTAGTTAACTTTGACTCCAGACAAAGAAGTTTTATAATGGGACCATACCTCTTGATCTAATATTTGTGATCCTTTCCCATTATCCATGCAATACAAGACTCCTCTCTAAATCACTTAATTCTGGTCCTTTTAAGGTGTTGGTTTTTTTTTACACCCCTGGACAATGACATACGTTTCGTACAATTGCATCTCTTGATATATCACCTACCAATTAATGCCCTTGGAAAAAGTTTCTCTGCTTTTCTCTATCTAATCAGGCAGAGTCCAGCCTATTGTCCAGTACATTGGTGAATATCTCAATTTCAATATAGAACAAGTAGACAGGGTTATGAGAAGCAAAATCAAATTTGTCTTTGTTAGGTTTCAAGTCAGTTAAAGATAGGCTTCTCTTGATTTTGAAATTTGCTGGGATGCCAGGAAACTTAACAGAGTTGCAAGTCAACCCCTTACTCTTTCTAATGCTTCTGTAAAGCTTTTTGTTCTGCTTTTTTTTAGTCTACCATTTCCTCACATATTCCTTCATATTTATTTCTGTTAAATTTTCCTACCTGTTTTTCACCCAGGGTCTGAACTACTTCAGTGTCAGCTGTTAATCTTAGTGTGTAGTCTGAGCTTTTAAAACTACTTTATCCATCAGTTTTGCCTAGAAATAACTACTTGCAAATGAAATACATGTTTTTCTTACACTTCTGAGGTATACCTTGTTTAACACCCATCAAAATGCCCCTCTAAGTATAGGAAATGGTGGTTTCTTCGCTTTTGCTGAAGATTGAGAGTGGTAATGGAACTGTTAGGATCAAGGAAGGATTTTAAGCTGCTAAAATCCAAAAATCCTCCTAAACCTAGGAAGAACTTACTGAAAACATCCTGAAACTGCGATTCTAGTAGTCTCTGTGTAAGTATGCCCTGGGTTAATTAAAATATTTTTTTAATTATTTTCATTGGTGTAAGTTACTACTGGCATATAAACCGGATGTCTCACTGCCCAGACCCTTAGAAGTAGATATTCTCCAACTATGCCTGAAACACAGCAGCAGAATTACATGTTTCATAAAAGAGATATGTTCCAAACCTTATTTTCTGTGAAAATGTAATAGGAGATCTTAGTGTGTATTCACCCAACAGCTATCACATTCTCATAGGAAAAGGGAATCCTGCACAACTTGTCCTTCTGTCCAAGGGGCTTCAGATCTCCTTCAAACCTCGGGATTTATTGGGCCAGAGAAAAGGATAAAGAAGGAAGACAACTGTATCCTAAAATTACCTGCACTTCTTCAGGAGTGAAGAGGACAACATTTTAATCACTGCTCCTGGCACCATGACTTTTTAATAGGAAATACAAAACAGTGCTAGGAATGGTGCTTCTGGGTTGGGGAAAGAGAGGTCTCCTCAGGTCTCCTCGTTTGTGAGCAGATAGGGTTGGACATGATCTCTTCCGTCTTTTTCTACTCTCAGCTGTCATACTTTTGCAGGAAGAAATGAACCATGTTTGGTGCTATTAAATAGAATGTGTGTGTCTGTCCTGAAGAGCTGGCTGTGGGCTCCCAGCTGAAACAGAGGTAGAGAACTCATGCCCCAGTACTTCAGCATGACACTCAGCTCCCTTACCTTCAATGGGAAGCTTCAATTTCAGTCTCTTGGCTCTTTAGACTTGCCATTTTGTGTCACTTAAGTCCTCATGCACTTATGCTAGGCTTATTTAGAGTTCTCTCTTCACTCCTGGACATCCTGTTTCTCTAATTAATGCTTCCCCTCTTACGCTGCTGAACTCTGAGCTCATTTATCATAGAATCTAAGTGGGATCATAATTTTTCACACTGTATTCATTAAGTGTTATCTTTTCACTGGTATGGTCTGGTATACAGCATAGCACAAAAGCCAGGGTTACTAGAGCAGAAGCCCATAGTTCTCTACAATATGTATGATGTATCCTACCTACACATATCCAGAATCTCTCTCTTGCTTCAAAGTTCCTTTTGCAAGAATTCAACACTTTCTTGAAGAGTTCCTCCTTCTTTATGTCAGTCAGGTCTGGAATTTCTTTCAACCCAGTGTTATTTCTTCTTCCTCAGTTCTCTAAATTATCTATTTTTCAGGTCTTTGCTTTCAAGATCCTGAAGTCTCTTATCTCTATCGGTAACTATATCTGAATGCCTGTTTAAGCCTGCCTCAACTTCAGTCACTCTACCTTTTATTGTAATTCCCTGAAAGAGGCTTGCATCAAAGCTTCCATTGATGTTAGCTCAGACAGTAATTCTCTAATGTCTGCCAATCTTCCTCTGTTGTACTTTGTTTTGCAGCACAACACTGGGCCTCCGGGACCTCCTGGGGTCCCAGTGCTCCTCTTCAGCTGCTTGCAAAGGCATCACAAATACCAGAAGTGCACCTCTGCACAAGTGTGCTGGCATAAGGGATCACCAAGTATTTTAGAGGGGCTTTGGGGTAGTTTGAATTTTCTCAAAATAATTGAAAATGACATACTGATGGCTGCTTTGAATAATTGCTGCAAGTTATTCAAAGACAAGACTATTTCTCTGAATAGCCTCTACTGTCCACTTTTTGTCTTAGATTCCTAAACTTTTCAGACTTCAGCAAAGGGTAAGATTAGCCTCTGATCCAGTTTGGGATACATCACTCATGACTGCACCGTCATGACACTTTCACATGCAGATAATACAGAATTACTTAGGAAAATATATCACAAGTCCCAACCCCACTCACCATGTGAAAGTGGCTGCTCAGCCTCAGACCTACAGGTTCAAGCTTCTCCTTTTGCCAGAAAGCAAATTCCTGTGATTAAGCATATTACTCATTGATGCTTTTTTCTGCCATATGAATATGGCAAAAGGCCTAACCCTGCGTTCTGCATTTATTTGAAGATGGTCTGCACCTTCATCCTTCTTCCTAGTTGTCACGATACTAATGCAGAGAAGAAGAGATGCCTTCTTTTTCCTCCCCTCCCCTTTCTACACTGTGTTCTAACTGCTACTGTGAAACTCATTTGTTATCTCCTTAAAGTAGTCGTGCTCAGCCTGAAATTGTTCTCTCCTCAGCTTCTTTTACAGCCAGTACCTGTCCAGATTGAAATCAAATACTCCATCCAGTGATGAGGCTGCCTGATGTGCTCTCCCCCGCCAACATGAAACAGTATACACACCTAGTTATACAGTGTTGCAGTGTGTAGTAATGCACCCCCACACCAACTGGGTGTTTCTGGATAATAAAAGGGTCTCAGTTTACTTCTTGACTTTTTAGGAAGTTTAACTGGAAAGTTCTATGTATGTCTCTTTGTAAGTGGCTCAGTGCCAGGAGAGAAGCACCTGTTGGACCTTAACTCTGTTTATCAAAACCTGTATTTCTACTGGCAGTTTTCAATTAGATCCATCCTAGATCATTAAGTAGAAAAAGGAACAGAACAAAGAGACCAACGGGCATTCTTGGTGTGTTTTAGCAGGTGTAGAATCTGTCCTTATACTGTGCTCAGCTTAGGTAAATTGTTTTATATTATTTCAGTTATCTTATTAAAGCCTTTTGATTTTTCAAGAAACTCTCAACCATGCCTGTCTCGCAGATTATTTTAGCCTAATCTGAACAGGTCTGGACCCTCAGATCTTATGGAGATCACCCCCATAGCAGTGCTCAGGAAAACATGCTGTAAAATGAGTAAATAGGAAATTCAGAGAAGACAGATGAATCCTAAACAATCTCTTCCTCTGGACCTCACATGTCCTTGGGTGAGCTACATAGAGCTCAGAGGGGATTAATTTCCCAAAACATTGATCTGGAAATAGATATCCACAGTGTGCAAGGGGACACCACAGGATCTGCTGTTAAAACTGTGCTGAAAATATCACAGTCGTTATCTGCTATAAATTTGCCCTTTGGTAAACAGCACCCCTTGTACTGAAGCAACTCTGACACCAAGGATACAAAGCCCAGGAAGGCATCAGGTATAGGGCAGAGAAACTTGTAACAGGAAAACTCCCCACCACGTGCTTTGCATGAGAACCCAAACTCATATATCTCAGCTCATACAGCTTTTTGGGTCACTTAACAGCCTAGCTGTGCTCACTAGAAACACAGCAAAACAGACAACTGTCAGCTGTCTGATGTAGCAGCCCACTTTGACCTGGTGGAAACACCATGTGCTGTTTCATCCCACCCCTGACCATTTCTGCCAAGGCCCTTGAGAGTGTGTTTGTAAGAGTACTCAATGAATCCTACAGCTGCTGTGTTCCGTGTCACAGGAACTGTGACACAGCCTAAAGGAGAGAATTCTGCACAGGTGATATTATTCCCCTCTAAATTAAAACATGGAAATCCCTTATCCCTTCCTCTGGAGATGAAGAAATCAATCAGCAATCCAAGAACAGAAATGTATGAAACTGTTTCCTTTGCTTTAATCTACATAGTATTCTGCTCTTCCTTTCTATGTTCAGTTTTCTCCTGGTCCAAAATCTCATAACCCTGATTTAGGTGGTAATATGCTGCAGTAAGTTCTGATCCCCAGGCAGCTTCATCATCTCCAAGCTGTGCAGGCTTAAACCCTTAACCTGTCATAATACCGTGATTAAGACCCATCATACATTTGAACAGTTTGAAAACCCATGTCTGCTTCCTCGCCAGACACTCTCGCTCTCCAGTGAAAGGCAAAATCAATTACTCCCCCCAGGAAAGAGAGGGAAGCCAAGAGGGTATTTTCCACAGCTATTTATAGCATTATAGCCCAGCTCCCTGACTGTGTTGGAGGTTTGCACAAATGGGACAGGACTGCTGGGATACTTTCCTTGAGCTTTATTGCAACATCAGCCTCATTATAAGGTGAGAAAATTGAAAGATGGCAACAGCTCACATCTTGCCAGCAGCAGCCAAAGATCTCTTTGTTAGAGGGCATTTTAAAAGTTTTCCAGCCAATAGCATATTGCTAAAGCTCACAGACAATTGTTCTAGCCAATCACTAAAAGCACACATACACCTGCTTCAAACAATGTTTGCTTGAATGCTTTCTATTAACAATATTCAATACTCCATTATTAAGCTTAAAACTTCCTACTATCTTGCTAGGCATATTTTTTCTGCAGTCTTAGGGTCTATTCTAGCCAAGCCTAAAAACTCAAACTATTGTATCATGTCCTTGCTTGCTGTGATCTACTTTATCTATTCTTCTTTCATGCTTTACAGCTGTTCTAAGTTCTCTGCTCTTTCTGTTTCTGAGGCCTGATTTCACACCTTCTAAAAGTCTTCTTACTGTTATTATTTTCCACACCTGACCAGGTGAATTCTAAACTTCTACTGTTCATACCCTTGCTGGTCATTGTGGATGAAACAGAATAATAATCTCCTTCACACTGCTGATATTCCCAAGTGACTTAAATGACCATAAACTTACGTTGTGATATTAAATACGTCCTATGACTTTTAAATCATAACTTAGCACTTTGCCCTTAGCAGTTAGCACTATTACTTGTGTAAGTAATAGGTCTTCCCAATGCATTATTTGTGATTTGGGTACTCCTAAAACAGCCCCATTTCTAACAGTAATCACAAGGATTTAATAACTACAAAGTGTCTAGTTTAAGAAGATAAGTGATGGTGAGTCATGAGCCTATGAAATGTCACTAGGAATGTTATGGGTAGCAAATGGCCTGCTCACAGAAAGGATGTTTTACTTTGTACCCTGCAGTCTCAGAAGCTATATTCATTTGGGTGTTAATTACCTCCTATTTCCTTTTAGAGTAGAATAAAAGAAGTAGGACTGGATGCTCAATGCCAGAAAACAGTTTAAACCAAATCAAAACAGAAAAGCCATGCTTCTGCATATCTCCACAGATGGTAGATATGCTAAAACAGAGTATTTATAGGCTCCAAACAAAAATAACTGCATATGTAAAAAGCCTCTTTTTTTTTCCAGTTCACATATCAGTCCAACTTCTATCTTGCCTTCAGTGATCAGGAATAAGAGAGCTCTTATTGTTTAGTGACATTTCCGAATATTTATAGTTCTCTGGCAGTAACCTTTTGTTTGGTAGATAGCAGAGTTTGCTCAGTATGTTGAGTATGGCATTAAACATTTGCCTGAAGATCTGAGTGTTAGCATCAATGGCAGAGTTTCCCAAACATGTCACATTTTCTTTGGCTGTCATGAAAAATTATAACTACTGTGACTCATACTTTAATAGCGGCTATTTGCGATATTTTAACCTAATGTACAGCCTCTGAGGAGAAACAAGAGACACAATAAAGCATCTGCCAGCAACTTGCTTGAACAGAGGGATTCCAAGCATTATTAGGGTGCCAAATAAAAGAAAAAAAAGTCTCTTGTGTCAAATGTCAAAGGGTGTTGGTCTTTGTTAACTTCACTGTAATTTATGTCTTATCTCTGAAAGCATATAAAGAAAAAATAAATATTCTGTTCCTCTCTGGTGTCTCTTTCTCAGTACTTATCTGCATAGTTCTTGTGCTATAAAGGGTTACATTCTTTTTGAAAAACCCACACAATTACTCACTATACTTTTTAACAATTAAATACATAATGGAAATACTTATTACCTTCTAGTGTATCTTGTTTTTTCAATGTAAATTTTTAAAAGTTTAAAAAACCATTTGAACCATATGGGTGTTCTGGGTGCCAAAAGGAAAAAACACATTTGTGATGTATTTCTCTAAATTTTCTCTTAAACATATTGCTCTTTTCTGCAAGAGAAAGCCAACAATATGAATATTTCAGGTGTCTGTAACATGGAAACTGTTCTTTTCCTGTTTATCTGCAATCTTGCCCTATTTCTGTCAAAACTTCTTCTGCCATCCTTACATACATCAGGAAACTTATTCATGTCATAATTAGTCCAGGTGTAAATGAGAATAGAAACACTTGTCTCCTTCTAAGTTAAATTCAGCTGTCTTTGGAAATGCTTTAAGAACTCAAAGAGAAGATAAAATAGTGCACAAGTGCACAAATTGGTTTCTATAAATTCAGAGATTTAACCCGTATGATTAGGATGACAACGCTAAAACTTGAGCCCCAAAGGAAACACAAAAAATTGTCACTGATAGCAGCCAGTTAACAGATTTGCCCATAATGGAGCTCTTGAAATCTATTCTAAGAGCAAAGATTAATACATCATTCTGCACCAATATCATCAACCGCCTAGAAATCTTCACCCTGGAGTAAAGGACAACTTTACACTTTAT